>NIVC01003507.1:0-5000 GCA_002269645.1 Macrostomum lignano
CACAGATCCCCAACATCACAGATCCAAGCATCACAGATCTCCAAGTATAACAGATCCCAAGCATCACAGATCCCCAAGCATCACAGATCCCAAGCATCAACAGATCCCCAAGCATCACAGATCGCTCAAGCATCACAGATCTCAAGCATCACAGATCCTCAAGCATCACAGATCCCCAAGCATCACAGATCCTCAAGCATCACAGATCCCCAAGCATCACAGATCCTCAAGCATCACAGATCCTTAAGCATCACGGATCCCCAAGCATCACAGATCCCCAAGCATCACAGATCCCCAAGCATCACAGATCTCCAAGTATAACAGATCCTCAAGCATCACAGATCCTTAAGCATCACAGATCCCCAAGCATCACAGATCTCCAAGTATAACAGATCCCCAAGCATCACAGATCCCCAAGCATCACAGATCCCCAAGCATCACAGATCACCAAGCATCACAGATCCCCAAGCATCACAGATCCCCAAGCATCACAGTCCCAAGCATCACAGATCCTCAAGCATCACAGATGCCTCAAGCATCACAGATTCCCCAAGCATCAAGATCCCCAAGCATCACAGATCCCAAGCATCACAGATCCCCAAGCATCACAGATCCCCAAGCATCACAGATCTCCAAGCATCACAGATCTCCAAGTATAACAGATCCTCAAGCATCACAGATCCTCAAGCATCACAGATCCCAAGCATCACAGATATCCAAGTATAACAGATCCTCAAGCATCACAGATCCCCAAGCATCACAGATCCCCCAAGCATCACAGATCCCAAGCATCACAGATCCCCAAGCATCACAGATATCCCAAGTATAACAGATCCCAAGCATCACAGATCCCAAGCATCACAGATCCTCAAGCATCACAGATCCCCAGCATCACAGATCTCAAGTAAACAGATCCTCAAGCATCACAGATCCTCAAGCATCACAGATCCCCAAGCATCACAGATCCCCAAGCATCACAGATTCCCCAAGGATCACAGATCCCGCAAGCATCACAGACTCCAAGTATAACACATCCTCAAGCATCACAGATCCTCAAGCATCACAGATCCCCAAGCATCACAGATATCCAAATATAACAGATTCCTCAGCATCACAGATCCCAAGCATCACAGATCCCAATTCACAGATCTCCAAGTATAACAGATCCTCAAGCATCACAGATCCCCACATCACAGATCCCCAAGCATCACAGATCCCAGCATCACAGATCCCCAAGTATCACAGATCCTCAAGCATCAAGATCCCAAGCATCACAGATCCCAAGCATCACAGATCCCAAGCATCACAGATCCCCAAGCATCACAGATCCCCAAGCATCACAGATCCCAAGCATCACAGATCCCCAAGCATCACAGATCCCCAAGCATCACAGATCCCAAGCATCACAGATCCTCAAGCATCACAGATCCCCAAGCATCACAGATCCCCAAGCATCACAGATCTCCAAGTATAACAGATCCTCAAGCATCACAGATCCCCAAGCATCACAGATCCCCAAGCATCACAGATCCAAGTATAACAGATCCTCAAGCATCACAGATCCCCAAGCATCACAGATCCCCAAGCATCACAGATCCCCAAGCATCACAGATCCAAGCATCACAGATCCCCAAGCATCACAGATCCCAAGCATCACAGATCCCCAAGCATCACAGATCCCAAGCATCACAGATCCCCAAGCATCACAGATCCCCAAGCATCACAGATCCCCAAGCATCACAGATCCCCAAGCATCACAGATCCCAAGCATCACAGATCCCAAGCATCACAGATCCCAAGCATCACAGATCCCCAAGCATCACAGATCCCCAAGCATCACAGATCCCAAGCATCACAGATCCCCAAGCATCACAGATCCCCAAGCATCACAGATCCCAAGCATCACAGATCCCCAAGCATCACAGATCCCCAAGCATCACAGATCCCCAAGCATCACAGATCCCCAAGCATCACAGATCCCCAAGCATCACAGATCCCCAAGCATCACAGATCCCAAGCATCACAGATCCCCAAGCATCACAGATCCCCAAGCATCACAGATCCCCAAGCATCACAGATCCCCAAGCATCACAGATCCCAAGCATCACAGATCCCAAGCATCACAGATCCCCAAGCATCACAGATCCCCAAGCATCACAGATCCCAAGCATCACAGATCCCAAGCATCACAGATCCCCAAGCATCACAGATCCCCAAGCATCACAGATCCCAAGCATCACAGATCCCAAGCATCACAGATCCCCAAGCATCACAGATCCCCAAGCATCACAGATCCCAAGCATCACAGATCCCCAAGCATCACAGATCCCCAAGCATCACAGATCCCAAGCATCACAGATCCCAAGCATCACAGATCCCCAAGCATCACAGATCCCCAAGCATCACAGATCCCAAGCATCACAGATCTCCAAGTATAACAGATCCTCAAGCATCACAGATCCTCAAGCATCACAGATCCCCAAGCATCACAGATATCCAAGTATAACAGATCCTCAAGCATCACAGATCCCCAAGCATCACAGATCCCCAAGCATCACAGATCCCCAAGCATCACAGATCCCCAAGCATCACAGATCCCCAAGCATCACAGATCCCCAAGCATCACAGATCCCCAAGCATCACAGATCCCAAGCATCACAGATCCCCAAGCATCACAGATCCCAAGCATACAGATCCTCAAGCATCACAGATCCCCAAGCATCACAGATCCCCAAGCATCACAGATCCCAAGCATCACAGATCCCCAAGCATCACAGATCCCCAAGCATCACAGATCCCCAAGCATCACAGATCCCCAAGCATCACAGATCCCCAAGCATCACAGATCTCCAAGTATAACAGATCCTCAAGCATCACAGATCCTCAAGCATCACAGATCCCCAAGCATCACAGATATCCAAGTATAACAGATCCTCAAGCATCACAGATCCCCAAGCATCACAGATCCCCAAGCATCACAGATCTCCAAGTATAACAGATCCTCAAGCATCACAGATCCCCAAGCATCACAGATCCCCAAGCATCACAGATCCCCAAGCATCACAGATCCCCAAGTATCACAGATCCCAAGCATCACAGATCCCCAAGCATCACAGATCCCCAAGCATCACAGATCCCCAAGCATCACAGATCCCCAAGCATCACTGATCCCCAAGCATCACAGATCCCCAAGCATCACAGATCCCCAAGCATCACAGATCCCCAAGCATCACAGATCCCCAAGCATCACAGATCCCCAAGCATCACAGATCCCAAGCATCACAGATCCCCAAGCATCACAGATCCCCAAGCATCACAGATCCCCAAGCATCACAGATCCTCAAGTATCACAGATCCTCAAGCATCACAGATCCCAAGCATCACAGATCCTCAAGCATCACAGATCCCCAAGCATCACAGATCCCCAAGCATCACAGATCCCAAGCATCACAGATCCCCAAGCATCACAGATCCCCAAGCATCACAGATCCTCAAGCATCACAGATCCCCAAGCATCACAGATCCCAAGCATCACAGATCCCAAGCATCACAGATCCCCAAGCATCACAGATCTCCAAGTATAACAGATCCTCAAGCATCACAGATCCTCAAGCATCACAGATCCTCAAGCATCACAGATCCCCAAGCATCACAGATATCCAAGTATAACAGATCCCCAAGCATCACAGATCTCCAAGTATAACAGATCCTCAAGCATCACAGATCCTCAAGCATCACAGATCCCCAAGCATCACAGATATCCAAGTATAACAGATCCTCAAGCATCACAGATCCCCAAGCATCACAGATCCCCAAGCATCACAGATCCCCAAGCATCACAGATCTCCAAGTATAACAGATCCTCAAGCATCACAGATCCCCAAGCATCACAGATCCCCAAGCATCACAGATCCCCAAGTATCACAGATCCTCAAGCATCACAGATCCCCAAGCATCACAGATCCCAAGCATCACAGATCCCCAAGCATCACAGATCCCCAAGCATCACAGATCCCCAAGCATCACAGATCTCCAAGTATAACCGATCCTCAAGCATCACAGATCCTCAAGCATCACAGATCCCCAAGCATCACAGATATACAAGTATAACAGATCCTCAAGCATCACAGATCCCCAAGCATCACAGATCCCCAAGCATCACAGATCCCCAAGCATCACAGATCTCCAAGTATAACAGATCCTCAAGCATCACAGATCCCCAAGCATCACAGATCCCCAAGCATCACAGATCCCCAAGCATCACAGATCCCCAAGTATCACAGATCCTCAAGCATCACAGATCCCCAAGCATCACAGATCCCCAAGCATCACAGATCCCCAAGCATCACAGATCCCCAAGCATCACAGATCCCCAAGCATCACAGATCCCCAAGCATCACAGATCCCCAAGCATCACAGATCCCCAAGCATCACAGATCCCAAGCATCACAGATCTCCAAGTATAACAGATCCTCAAGCATCACAGATCCTCAAGCATCACAGATCCCCAAGCATCACAGATATCCAAGTATAACAGATCCTCAAGCATCACAGATCCTCAAGCATCACAGATCCCCAAGCATCACAGATCCCCAAGCATCACAGATCCCAAGCATCACAGATCCCCAAGCATCACAGATCCCCAAGCATCACAGATCCCAAGCATCACAGATCCCCAAGCATCACAGATCCCCAAGCATCACAGATCCCCAAGCATCACTGATCACCCAAGCATCACAGATCTCCAAGTATAACAGATCTGTAAAAATCTGTCAAGCTAAATTTCTGTGGTCCCTTCTGTGCGATTGTTTACGTGTTGACAATCTGTTGTAATGCCAGTGTAATGAATTCTTAAATTGTCGGTTCACTGTTCAGTTTCGGCAGCCACATCAGCATTTCAGTAATTAGCATTAGGCTTAGGTAGTGTCGTGTCTTGAGAGATTTGCAATCGGTTTGGTTTAACCTTCTTAATACAGTGTGTGCTTTTGCTGACTGCAATT
>NIVC01003507.1:10000-94403 GCA_002269645.1 Macrostomum lignano
TTGAGCCTCCCCCTAGGCTGAGTTTCGTCGGTCTGACTTTCACCTCTCTCCTTACTGCTCTCTCATTGGTGAGCTAGATTGGGCTTCTCCCCTAGAAGCGTCTGTCTTGCGTTCACTTGTGTACATCGAGTTATATGCTTGCTGTTCAGTATTAACTCCAAATGCTCCTTAGGCTACAAATCCGAGGAAGGAAATTAAATTTTATCTGCTACATTAAATTTAAGTGACACTGCGCAGACAAACTACTGAAAGAGGAGTAGGCGCTCTAATTTTCACAATTTTAATGCGAGTGACAAATCTAGCTCGTAGATATTCTTGTATCTGTGATCGATTACCGAAATAATAGATGATTTTTAGTGAAGACACTGCCTGGACCATTTTTTGCTTCAGCGTAATGATACCCCCAATTTTCACTGGGGGAGGCAGTTGACCCCCTCTGTTCCACGGTTCCTGGCTGTAATATATCCCAGAAAACACAAAAACACTTAAAAGTTTTAGCAGTTCAAAAAACCAAACTTATTATTCTGGTTGAAGCTGATCGAGTTGATGAAGGGCCAGTTCAATTTAAACATGATTTAAACCCTCGATTTAACCGCTTTCCGTTTACTGTACGATTATTAATGTGGTTACTATTAGAAGATCTGTCTGTCATTCTATTTATCCTGCTGTTGTTTCCCTGTGCCCTTAGAGGTCAGTGGTCACGAAATCTGTATGCATAAATATAATGATTATTAATTTTCTATGCGCCCTATTGTCTCGTTTTTCGCTGTCTAATTTTTTTCAAATAAAAACAAATAAAATAGACTAAAAATATTAGAAGTTAAAAAAGCTACATAGAATACATATCGGTCGAGAGCGGACATCATTGACCGGTTATCATTAGCTCTCTATATACTAAGCTGCTACTTGAAACTCTGTTTTTCTTGTTGTTCTCTGCTGCTTCTTTTTTCTTTTTTTGTCTTTCGTTGTTCTGTCTGCTATTTGCTAATTGTTGCTGAGGGCACTGGCGCAGTGCAGAGGGTTTGTTTTGCGCGCATTCAACTGCCAGTCTGGCCCAGTGTCCGCTCTGTGCATTTGTTTGTCTTTCCTTACTTATTTGTTAATTAGTTGATCGCAGTATGGGCTGCTTACAATTTTAATTGTTTATTTTGTGTTTCTAATTTTACCTGACAAATCCGATTGCAAAGCTGAATGCATTGTCAATAGGACATCCCGTTGTGTCTGCTTAAAGTATCAAAATATGTGTTTTGCTTATTGCTCAGTTTTTGTTGGTCACAGACAAATCGGTTTTTTAAAAATATTATAGATTTTTTATTTGCAAAATTTCAGCAAAAAAGACTACTTAAAGTAATGGCGCTGATTTAAGCTGCGTAAAATTGTAGTCTTGCTGTCTAAGAAATGACGCAATTATATTATTATTTAAAAGTTGTATAATGTCATATTACGAATGATACAATTGATTAGTAAATGGGGTATTTAAGTATGCCTCGATACTTACCTTTTGCATATCTATTTCAATAAAAATGCTATTATTATTATATACTTCTTAAGCAGCTCTTTGCCAGTCCTTCAATGTAATCTCGGCACTGTGGCTTCCATGGATCGTATATAATAATATTATATTATCGCTATTGATTAGAGCGTTCAAATATTTTTATTTTCATATCTTTGTTACATCGTTTTTTCAGTACTACAAAGTGCTACTACAATACCTGTTTTTTGTGCATTGAAAACTCTAGTTAATATTTTTCTGGATGCTTATTACCCTAAACAACTTGTTTTTATGTCGATTTTATTCAAGTGCTGAAGCCAGTATTTTGGTTTACGCATGTAATCAACGATAAATGTAATGTGAGGATTTTTGTTGAACGTGTAGTTTTTTCCTAACTTGCATATAAAAAATTCTAAATGCGTTCATTGATTTGATTGTATTCTCAGCCACTATGTCATTTGGACTGTCGGTGCAAAAATAGTTGAACCGCAATTTCTTAGCAGAAAATTAGAAAACAAAAACATATAATAAATATGACTTTAGAACATGTTTTAGGGCGTATATTATATTTCTAAGAACAAATCAATTGTCTTTTTTAGTTTGATTTGGTCAATTTTATAAAAATCATAGACTTTTGGTTACTATAGTTGTATTCCTACGCAAATTCCTAGGCAGGAAACCGGGATCTTAACGTAGACGAGTCGAATGCTGTACATGTACGTTTGTATTGTAGACTTGCTGAATATCCAGACAAGCTGGGCGACTGGGCCGCCAAGTGGCAATTAAGAACTAGTAGGATAGCAGAGCACAGACACTAGGAGTGTCGGAGAACTGATGGTAAACAGAGTAAACAGGGAGAGGGGTCGTATATTTACACATGTATACTCGTGTGGGAGAAAGTACCAGGAAACACGCGGAAATACGAATATAGAAATTTCTAGAGATATATACATGTACGTAAGCAAAGTTTAGTCACGCCCCTCATGCGGAAAGTTTCTAGAAGTCTGTCTCAATACGACAATAATAGATTTTTATTGTTTGTTTTTAATACCCTTAGGTTATCCAGGACTGTATGCTTGAAGCATAAAATTGTTTTCTCAGGACTCTAGAGTAGATTATGTTATCAAATACATGTTTGTTAGATTTTCCTTTTGAGACTTCGCTACTTAAATGCTATCACATGGCTAAAATAGAACATGTAACTGATACTCGTAAAGATGAATGCATTTGTATCGTCTCCCCATTCAAATACCAGCACACACGTCTAGTGTATGTGGCAATCTAATAATTTTGAATCACTGATGCTTGTATATATTGTTGGCCTTAACGTTTTGCGAAGAAGTTCTCAATAACCTCGGTTCGCACTAGGAGTAAAAAATCGGCAGACTAGTTATATTTTTATAGTATAACAGTTATTGTATTTAAATACTTATTGTACAGGGTATTATTGTTAGTTTTAATAATATAATGTGAAGCGCAAACCTAATTTATTTTAATCAATAAAATACTCCCCGGATTGTGTTCGTTACTTAAAACGTGATTGTGTTGAAGCGTGGAGCAGGAGCATGTTTGCTCAGAGCAGCACGTAAAGGCATACAGCGCGAAATATAGGTTGGTTGGTGGCACCCCTTCACTCGCTACTTGTAACTTCAAATTATCATGGCCTTGCGCATGCACTTAAACTCTATTTAGAAAAACTGAGTCCTGAGATACATAATTAACTCTACTAGCTATCTATAAGGGCAAGACTCAAAGCTTTGCTTAATCCTATGACGTATGTCTATAGACATAAATAAATGGCTAATAGGTCAATGACCTCCGCTCGGGCTCGAGGTCTAGATTATCTAGATTATCTAGGCCTCGAGCGGAGGTCATTGACCCATTAGCTATTTATTTATTGACCTTCAAGTGCAACTTTTCAAGACAATGATCAGATATATAAAGTAGAAGATCCCAAGATTTAAATAGGCTATTAAAATTTATAATAATAGGGGCCTAATTATTATTATTTAAAATATGCCTAAAAAGTTGGGCAATCTGTTAATTTGATTATTTCTCTGAAATTTGCAATTCAAATAAATAAATAGTAGTTTGATGCCCTCGGCCTAGTGTATTTTACAGTGCCTACTAAATTATAAATTTAAATTTAAATTAAACATAAAATATAAAGTAGCGTAGGCCTTTAAAAGCTCTAATGTAATAGATACTGCTTTGTAATACTCCTTTCGGCCTACTCTAAATAACTAAGGTATTTGGTATTGGTATTATTTATTTTGTTAAGTTTATTTTATAGTAGATAAGATACAGCAAATCAAATTAAATGAAAATTTTTTTTTCAAAATTAAAGAAATATAAATGTCAGTTAAAAAAATTCTAAGTGAATACTATTTTCATAAAGAAAAAGTTTTGTAGAGTGTTTATTATTTTGTTATTATATTACTTTTTTATTATTTTGGGGATTATAAACTAAGCTATCAAAAAGCAATCTGGGGTATTAAAATAGTAGGTACCAAAAAGCATAAAAACCATGAAGTTACTCTTCTCAGTTGATATATGAATTTTATTCCATATTCATAAGATAAGAAAATAACTAGCAGTAAAGGGATAGTAGTAGGCTATAATTTTGAAAAAAAAATTTTTAGTGTTTTTGCAGTCTTACTAGTCTAGTCTAAGACTAAATAAAAAGGATATAAGATTTGTATTGCAGTTTTTTTAATCAAAAAGCTTTTTCTATGAAAAAGATAACATAGTTTATTATGATTCCAATGAAAAGAGTACCAGTCATTTCAGGGACAAACATTTCAGTGACAAATAGTCATTTCAGTGACAAGTTGCTTTTGTGATAGACACACTTCATTTTTATGAAAAATTAAAGATATAATAAGTATTGTCATTTTGGTGATAAGAGGCGCTTCATAATATTAGCTTGTAGTTATTTTGTTAAGATATATGCTTTGTACATATATATTTAAATTTTTTTATCAAAAGATTAATATATTTAGGAAAACAAATAAAACTAATTTCGTTGTTTTCTTCCTATACAGATCATTTTTGAATTGTCCCAGAGTTTTCAAACACATAAACCAAAACCATAAACCTATATAGAGAATCCTCATGAAATACCAACCACAAGAAAAGCAGAAATTTATGCTATATACGTTTGGATTGAAAAACAATTCCAACAACTGCAACTCTAATTGTAAATAAACAAAATTAAATAAAGCAGAACTTAACCTTTTCTTCAAATATAAAACTTAAGTTCAATATCCTTTAAGATTTGCAAGCTAATTTTCTGTTTTAAACTGAATGGCTATCACTTAAAAAGGGTATTTTTGCTTGTCACCAAAAGGACTGTCACCGAAACATCTTGTCACCAAAATGATTTTTGCTTGTCACCAAAAGGACTGTCACCAAAATGATTTTTGCTTGTCACCAAAAGGACTGTCACCGAAACATCTTGTCACCAAAATGATTTTTGCTTGTCACCAAAAGGACTGTCACCGAAACATCTTGTCACCAAAATGATTTTTGCTTGTCACCAAAAGGACTGTCACCGAAACATCTTGTCACCAAAATGATTTTTGCTTGTCACCAAAAGGACTGTCACCGAAACATCTTGTCACCAAAATGATTTTTGCTTGTCACCAAAAGGACTGTCACCGAAACATCTTGTCACCAAAATGATTTTTGCTTGTCACCAAAAGGACTGTCACCGAAACATCTTGTCACCAAAATGATTTTTGCTTGTCACCAAAAGGACTGTCACCGAAACATCTTGTCACCAAAATGATTTTTTGCTTGTCACCAAAAGGACTGTCACCGAAACATCTTGTCACCAAAATGATTTTTGCTTGTCACCAAAAGGACTGTCACCGAAACATCTTGTCACCAAAATGATTTTTGCTTGTCACCAAAAGGACTGTCACCGAAACATCTTGTCACCAAAATGATTTTTGCTTGTCACCAAAAGGACTGTCACCGAAACATCTTGTCACCAAAATGATTTTTGCTTGTCACCAAAAGGACTGTCACCGAAACATCTTGTCACCAAAATGATTTTTGCTTGTCACCAAAAGGACTGTCACCGAAACATCTTGTCACCAAAATGATTTTTGCTTGTCACCAAAAGGACTGTCACCGAAACATCTTGTCACCAAAATGATTTTTTGCTTGTCACCAAAAGGACTGTCACCGAAACATCTTGTCACCAAAATGACTGTAATCCAATGAAAATCAAATATATATATATATTTCTTTCTTTATAGACAAGATTTTTTAAATATATAGTTGCTCTTCATTCTAGGCCTTGTATAATTTTATTGGAGAGTTATTCATTTGCAGAAGCCTACTTTTTATGCAAAATTGCTTTTTATAGGCTTATTGGCAAGTCACAAGACCCTTAATAAAATCCTTACTTACAAGGCAGATCTGGGCACCTACAGATTTGCTTTTGATATTTAAAGCATTACTATAGGTTATCTATTAGCTAAGCATGTAGACAAAGGCCTAATACTATAATAGGTACTTTACTAGTGTATATTAAAGTTCTACTATAATTGCTAGCCAAATTTTTCCTGTAAGTATTATTAATTAATTTCTCATAACTTTCTATAATACTAAGTACTAGTAGACCTTTGTATTCAGCTTACATTTTCAACTTTTGCCAATGTATCAAATCAAAATATAAATATATTGATATTTCATTGTATTTTATCTATTATAGATATTTTCAGATGTAAAAATGGAAGTTTGACTTTTTTGACTCTTGGTTTTGCCTCATATTAGGAGGGTTGTAGCAGTGGTTAGAGCATTGGGCTCACAACTGAAAAGTTGGGGGTTTAATTCTTGACCTACTTGGAACAATTTGTGTCCTTGAGCAAGATGCTTAACTCTGCATTGCTTCAGTTCACCCAGCTGTAAAATGGGTGCCAGCATTAGCTGGGGTAATTGAGGGTATGTGGCGACCCCCCAGTCCTTGGACTGAACAGGCATACACAGCCTTCAGATATGCTGTGCAATAGCTGCGGCTGAGCTGTTGGTTGCCAGTTAGTGTAGGTATTATTATTATTATTCTTATCATTATTATACTATCAAAAATATACTAAAATACATTGGTTCCTATATCAGATACAATAATGCCTATATAATGGAGCCCCATTGAGATGGCGCACTAATTAATACTCCTCAAATATTGTCCAAATTTTCCTGTCTAAAAGCTTTGAGCATTCAAGCACAATTGAAATAAGCCGAATTTGTGTATACGCTCTAGTTCTATACGCTTAGTTTGAGAACAATGGCTGATGCAGCTCGCATTGTGCAAGCCTTGAAGGCTACACTGGAAGCTGGCCAACAGAAAGAAGCCGAAGCCTATTTAGATGAGGCTCGTTCAACGCCCGGCTTTGTGCCCGGCCTACTGTCGCTGGTCATGTCTGCCGAATTAGATGGTCCAACACGTCAGGCTGGCGCTATTTACCTGAAGAACACCGTCAATCGGTTCTGGCGCCCCAGTGGCGACGAGAGCGACTGCGACAATAACTCGACACCCGTGTTCAGCCTGTCGGAGCCGGACCGGGTGCACCTGCGCGCCACTATCATTGAAGCTATGCTGCAGGCTCCCGAAGCTATACTGAGCCAGCTGCGAGTGTGCCTATCGGCTATGCTGCAGGACTTCCCAGCCAGATGGGGTGCGGACTTGCCCGATCAGCTCTGCCGGGCTGTTGCCACCGAAAATCTCTCGCTGCTACCAGGCGCCCTGACTGCCGCTTACACTTTTGCTAAGTCGTTCCAGTACGCCAAGTCCGATCAGCGTGGCCCAGTTGACGAGACAATGTCCCGGCTGTTGCCGCTGCTGTTGCAACGTCTGGCTCAAGCTGATGCTGATGGGCCAACTGCGTTTAGCGCTTTGGTGCAGAAGCTTGTGCTGAAGGTGCGAATCTGACTTGATCTCTTGGAGCTTGAACCTCTTGAGTCTCAAGATCCCGTTTCCCAAAATAATGCCAATCCCAGATCCCCATTTCCCCAAAATAATGCCAATCCCAGATCCCCATTTCCCCAAAATAATGCCAATCCCAGATCTCCATTTCCCCAATCTGTTCCAATCCCAGATCCATTTCCCAAAATAATGCCAATCCCAGATCCCCATTTCCCCAAACTTTGCCAATCCCAGATCCCCATTTCCCCAATCTGTTCCAATCCCAGATCCATTTCCCAAAATAATGCCAATCCCAGATCCCCATTTCCCCAAACTTTGCCAATTCCAGATCCCCATTTCCCTAATCTGTTCCAATCCCAGATCCATTTCCCAAAATAATGCCAATCCCAGATCCCCATTTCCCCAATCTGTTCCAATCCCAGATCCATTTCCCCAAAATAATGCCAATCCCAGATCCCCATTTCCCCAATCTGTTCCAATCTCAGATCCATTTCCCCAAAATAATGCCAATCCCAGATCCCCATTTCCCCAAAATAATGCCAATCCCAGATCCCCATTTCCCCAAACTTTGCCAGATCCCCATTTCCCCAAAATAATGCCAATCCCAGATCCCCATTTCCCAAAAATAATGCCAATCCCAGATCCCCATATTAGGCCAGCTCACGATCTGAAGTCTGCTAATGTATAGTTTATGCTAAATGTTAATATTAATCTGCCCCAAAACTCCAAAAAACCCTTGCAGATATTCTACGCGTACACAAGCAACTACCTGCCGCCAATCCTGGAGACCAACCACCAACTGGTGCTGCTCTGGTCCGAGGCCATCACCCGAATTGTGCGCGCCCCTGTGCCAGACGAGTGCCAACAAGGCGTCGATCCGGAAGACCGACCGGAGCTGTGCTGGTGGAAAGCTAAGAAATGGTCGATGCACTGCTTGCAGGTGAGTTGGCTGTTGATAAGATTTTTCATATGCGCTACATTTCTTTTTAAAACTGTTCACATTTCTAATCATAAGTTAGGATGATGCCCGCTTCCCAAATCCCCTCAGACTGAAGCCAATCCCACTTCCCAGATCCCCTCAGACTGAAGCCAATCCCACATCCCAGATCCCCTCAGACTAAAGCCAATCCCACTTCCCAGATCCCCTCAGACTGAAGCCAATCCCACTTCCCAGATCCCCTCAGACTGAAGCCAATCCCACATCCCAGATCCCCTCAGACTGAAGCCAATCCCACTTCCCAGATCCCCTCAGACTGAAGCCAATCCCACTTCCCAAATCCCCTCAAACTAAAGCCAATCCCACTTCCCAGATCCCCTCAGACTGAAGCCAATCCCACTTCCCAGTTCCCCTCAGACTGAAGCCAATCCCACTTCCCAGATCCCCTCAGACTGAAGCCAATCTCACTTCCCAGATCCCCTCAGACTGAAGCCAATCCCACTTCCCAGTTCCCCTCAGACTGAAGCCAATCCCACATCCCGGATTCTCTCAGACTAAAGCCAATCTCCCTTCCCAGATCCCCTCAAACTGAAGCCAATCCCACTTCCCAGATCCCCTCAGACTGAAGCCAATCCCACATCCCAGATCCCCTCAGACTGAAGCCAATCCCACTTCCCAGATCCCCTCAGACTGAAGCCAATCCCACTTCCCAAATCCCCTCAAACTAAAGCCAATCCCACTTCCCAGATCCCCTCAGACTGAAGCCAATCCCACATCCCAGATCCCCTCAGACTGAAGCCAATCCCACTTCCCAGATCCCCTCAGACTAAAGCCAATCCCACTTCCCAGTTTCCCTCAGACTGAAGCCAATCCCACATCCCAGATCCCCTCAGACTGAAGCCAATCCCACATCCCAGATCCCCTCAGACTGAAGCCAATCCCACTTCCCAGTTCCCCTCAGACTGAAGCCAATCCCACATCCCAGATCCCCTCAGACTGAAGCCAATCCCACTTCCCAGTTCCCCTCAGACTGAAGCCAATCCCACATCCCAGATCCCCTCAGACTGAAGCCAATCCCACTTCCCAGTTCCCCTCAGACTGAAGCCAATCCCACTTCCCAGTTCCCCTCAGACTGAAGCCAATCCCACTTCCCAAATCCCCTCAGACTAAAGCCAATCCCACTTCCCAGATCCCCTCAGACTGAAGCCAATCCCACATCCCGGATTCTCTCAGACTAAAGCCAATCTCCCTTCCCAGATCCCCTCAAACTGAAGCCAATCCCACATCCCAGATCCCCATACTTTGCTAGGTAATTTACTGACGCAATATTGAATCATTGATTACGTAACGCCATCAGGCCTGGTTCGAAAAATTCGGCCCGAACGACGATCTGTCCAAGCGAGACGCCAGCTTCGGCGACTGGTACGTGAAGGCCGTGCCAGGCACGGTGCTCCAGGTGGTGTTCGAGTGGCTAGACCGCTATAGCCGCGGCGAATACCTGTCGCCAAAGATGCTTTACCATATGCTAAGCTACTTAGAGACTGCGGTGCCGTATGCTCACACCTGGCGCTATATTAAACCGCATATGCAAGAAGTTATCGCTCGTGTCTGCTTTCCAATCATGTGCCACAGCGAGTCCGACGCTGAACTCTGGGAGTCTGACCCCGTTGAGTATGTCAAGGTAAAAACTCAGCGGAGCTACACTGTTTTATTTATATAATTCAGCATCTTTTATGGATTCAATTCATTTAATCATTATTGTTACTGCACGTTAGTAGGGTAATCCCACACTTCCCAGATCCCCAGACTGGGCTAATCCCACACTTCCCAGATCCCCAGACTGGGCTAATCCCACACTTCCCAGATCCCCATGCATTCTGGGCTAATCCCACACTTCCCAAATCCTCATTCTGGGCTAATCCCACACTTCCCACATCTCCAGACTGGGCTAATCCCACACTTCCCAGATCCCCATGCATTCTGGGCTAATCCCACACTTCCCAAATCCCCAGACTGGGCTAATCCCACACTTCCCAGATCCCCATGCATTCTGGGCTAATCCCACACTTCCCAGATCCCCATGCATTCTGGGCTAATCCCACACTTCCCAGATCCCCAGACTGGGCTAATCCCACACTTCCCAGATCCCCAGACTGGGCTAATCCCACACTTCCCAGATCCCCATGCATTCTGGGCTAATCCCACACTTCCCAGATCCCCATGCATTCTGGGCTAATCCCACACTTCCCAGATCCCCATGCATTCTGGGCTAATCCCACACTTCCCAGATCCCCAGACTGGGCTAATCCCACACTTCCCAGATCCCCAGACTGGGCTAATCTCACACTTCCCAGATCCCCATGCATTCTGGGCTAATCCCACATTTCCCAGATCCTCATTCTGGGCTAATCCCACACTTCCCAGATCCTCATTCTGGGCTAATTCCACACTTCACAGATCTCCAGTCTGAGCTAATCCCACACTTCCCAGATCCTCATTTTGGGCTAATTCCACACTTCACAGATCTCCAGTCTGGGCTAATCACACACTTCCCAGATCCTCATTCTGGGCTAATCCCACACTTCCCAGATCTCCAGTCTGGGCTAATCCCACACTTCCCAGATCCCCAGACTGGGCTAATCCCACACTTCCCAGATCCCCATGCATTCTGAGCTAATCCCACACTTCCCAGATCCCCATGCATTCTGGGCTAATCCCACACTTCTTAGATCCCAAAACAGGATTAAATTAAGCTTATCGTCCTTCATCACAGAAAATGTTGGCCATTTTCCTTACTTGTTACTGAATACTAATCTGTACAAGTAGCAGGTTAAGAACATGTGAAGCGAGTTAGTTTTTTTCCATAATTCGGCACTGCATTAATCGCGCCTTTTCGAAATCGAATTTCATTTGTCGCAGTCAAAATTCGACGTATTCGAAGAGTTCAGCAGTCCGGCCGTATCGGCGCAGAACCTGATTCACACGGCCAGCCAGAAGCGCCGGGAGGTGCTGGACAAGTGTATGCAGTTCTGCGTAGAAATCATTAATCGGGACACCACCACGGCCAGGGAGCTGGACGGCGCTCTGCACATTGTCGGCGTAGTGGCCGATCTCTTAGCCAAGAAGCGGCTCTATAAGCGCGAAATCGAACGGTTCCTTCGGGACAAGGTGTTTCCGCAGACTCGCTCGCCGCACGGCTTCCTCAGGGCCCGATCGTGCTGGCTGTTTCAACGATTCTCCGAGGCGAAACTGTCGCCAGAGGCGCTCAGGCAGATTGCCGAACTGATCAGAATGAGCCTAGTTGAAGACAAAGAACTGCCGGTTCGAATGGAGGCGGCCATTGCTCTGCAGGATGTGATCAACGATCAGGATGAATTCGCTGAAATTGCTAAGCCCTACGTGCCGGCTCTGCTGCAGGCCCTGCTGGAGACCATGCGGCAGACTGGCAATGATGAGCTGAATAGCGTGCTGCAGAAGGTGAGTATTGAGTACTCGATAGTGGATTAGCTGCCATTTCAAGTAAGTTCTCTGCACTGATAATAAGATTATGCACTCGTAGCTCAGCGGCAAAATTTAAAGCAAGCTTCAAAGTTTTGGATAAACAGCAGGAGTAACTATGACTTGTACTTTTGAGGCAAAATGCCTCGTCATCTAATTAGTACTTCGTATGTATTTTTGGGTAGGCATTTTTGCGACTTACCTTAGCTGGGCCCCTCGCCAGCTGGCAGCCAAACCCCCAGGGCACATAGAGTGTCCGTCCGTGCCTGAAGATTAGAAAGTCAGGGCCGCTGTACACCCTGTGTGAGCGTGTGTTCGAGTGCGTGCCTGCGTACAGTATTAGCGCCTGTCTGTGCTTAGGAGTCAGGGCCGGGTCCTACGCTAGGGTGTTCGCAATGCTATTTGGCGTCCTGGATCCAAATTCAGAAAATTCAGCTGGCATCATTCAAGAATATGAAGATTGAATGAGATGACACTTAGATATCTTTACACTAATCTTTACATTGCTGAGCATCTCTGACCCTGCAGACTCCACGTGTACAGATTCATCAAATTTAACAATTAATTTTGAGCCATGAAATTGGAAATAATTACTGACACTTCAAATAGTTAGGAATTTAAAAAAATAATGACTCAAACGATTGCAAATGCAACGAAGAGGCGACTGTTGAGTCACAAGAGCATCACGTGAGTTGCAGAATCGTAAAAAGTCTCGAAAAAGTCGTCCAAAAGTCGTTGTGTTAGCGCTTAACTTTCTACTAACTCAAGTCGACTAAATAGAGTTGTTATAAATCCGAAATGCCATTCTAGTTCCTAAATTGATGCAGATGCGCTTTAGACGCAACTCAGTGATTCTACAGCGACTCTGGCACGCCTCAGATGCCCAAATTGAACTCTTAAGGCGACTCTTTAACGACTTGCAGCGTGACATTTCGGTGTTTTCATCAAACATCAAAAAATATTCTTACTGCTTCCAGGTGTTCCTTGAATACCGCGAAGATATCGGCCCTCTAGCTCAGTCGATTGTGCAGCAGTTGTCCGATACGTTTATTCAACTATTGAAATCTACTGGGCACAACGGCCCCGACGGCGGTGGCGGCGGCGGCAACGAGAGCGGCGCCGCTGGGACAGACGAAGATGATGAGGACAGCGCCGTGCTGGCCATGGGCATCCTGACTACGCTGGAGACTATCGCCAGCGTGCTGGAGGAGGACAGTCAGCTGATGTCCCAGCTGGAGCCGATTATGATTGGCTTAGTTAGGTGAGCTTTTTGTGTTGGATCCTGAGTCACTTAATAGTAATTTGTGATACTAAGACTGCAGTTAGTGAATTAGTTTTATTGTAGCACGTATGAATAACTGTACTAGCTATACTTTACGCTCGTACTATAAATAACTATAATTTTATAAACTGCTAATTCTACTACTACTACTACTGCGACCACTATTACTACTACTACTACTACTATTACTACTACTACTACTACTGCTGCTACTATTATTACTACTGCTAGTACTACTACTACTACTACTATACTACTACTACTACTACTAACACTACTACTGCTACTCCTCTGATAACCACAACACTATATTTACACTGCCGATGTGTAATGTAATAAATACTTCTACGACAACAACTTTCAATATGTAAATGCTTCCACAGATACATCCTGAGCGACGGCATAGTGGAATATTACGAGGAGGCCATCTCGTTAGCGCACAGTTTAATCTGCGAACGCGTATCGGACGCTATGTGGACGGTGCTGCCGTTGCTCTATCAGTGCTTCGAACGCGACGGTCCCGACTATTTTAACGACATGATGAACCCGTTGTACTGTTACGTAACAGTCGATCCGGACGCTTTCCTAGCCGACCCGAGTCGAATCGACATCGTGCTGCGCATGTGCTGCAGCGTGCTAGAGTGCGGCAAAGCCGACGAAGAGACCGAGTACAATGCGGCTAAACTGCTAGAAGTTATGCTATTGCACTTTCCCGGTCGTATTGACGCTCTGGTGCCGAGAATTCTGCAGGCAGCTGTTGGCCGAGTGCTGGGCGATCGAGCCCCGGAGACCTCCGAACTGCGAGCAATGTGCCTGCTAGTGGGCGTTGCGGCTCTGCTGCATTGGCCAGAGGCTACGCTACAGTTGCTGTGCCAGCAGCCCGGCTTGTTTGATCGGTTCCTCGGTGAGCTCATAGTCTTTAATTCGCGTTGTGTACTAGTATGTATCGATAGGCTACGATAAGTTTCCAGGTAGCTTCAAAGTGTGCTGGGGACATCTATGACTTATGACTGAGTGACAACTTAGCTATCGAAAGTGTTTAGATAGCTAACAAGAGTGACCAGATAGCTAACGAGAGTGACCAGATAGCTAACGAGAGTGACCAGATACGCTATCGAGAGTGACTAGATAGCTAACGAGAGTGACCAGATAAGCTAGCGAGAGTGACTAGATAGCTAACGAGAGTGACCAGATAAGCTATCGAGAGTGACTAGATAGCTAACGAGAGTGCCCAGATGAGCTATCGAGAGTGACTAGATAGCTAACAAGAGTGCCCAGATAAGCTATCGAGAGTGACTAGATAGCTAACGAGAGTGACCAGATAAGCTATCGAGAGTGACTAGATAGCTAACAAGAGTGACCAGATAAGCTATCGAGAGTGACTAGATAGCTAACAAGAGTGACCAGATAAGCTAGCGAGAGTGACTAGATAGCTAACAAGAGTGACCAGATAGCTAACGAGAGTGACCAGATAGCTAACGAGAGTGACCAGATACGCTATCGAGAGTGACTAGATAGCTAACGAGAGTGACCAGATAAGCTAGCGAGAGTGACTAGATAGCTAACGAGAGTGACCAGATAAGCTATCGAGAGTGACTAGATAGCTAACGAGAGTGCCCAGATGAGCTATCGAGAGTGACTAGATAGCTAACAAGAGTGCCCAGATAAGCTATCGAGAGTGACTAGATAGCTAACGAGAGTGACCAGATAAGCTATCGAGAGTGACTAGATAGCTAACAAGAGTGACCAGATAAGCTATCGAGAGTGACTAGATAGCTAACAAGAGTGACCAGATAAGCTAGCGAGAGTGACTAGATAGCTAACAAGAGTGACCAGATAAGCTATCGAGAGTGACTAGATAGCTAACGAGAGTGACCAGATAAGCTATCAAAAGTGCCTAGATAGCTAACAAGAGTGACCAGAAAAGCTAGCGAGAGTGACTAAATAGCTAACAAAAGTGACCAGATACGCTATCGAAAGTGACTAGACAGCTAACAAGAGTGACCAGATAAGCTATCGAGAGTGACAAGATAAGCTATCGAGAGTGACCAGATAAGCTATCGAGAGTGACTAGATAGCTAACAAGAGTGACCAGATAAGCTATCGAGAGTGACTAGATAGCTAACGAGAGTGACCAGATAAGCTATCGAGAGTGACTAGATAGCTAACGAGAGTGCCCAGATGAGCTATCGAGAGTGACTAGATAGCTAACAAGAGTGCCCAGATAAGCTATCGAGAGTGACTAGATAGCTAACAAGAGTGACCAGATAAGCTATCGAGAGTGACTAGATAGCTAACGAGAGTGACCAGATAAGCTATCGAAAGTGACTAGATAGCTAACAAGAGTGACCAGATAAGCTAGCGAGAGTGACTAGATAGCTAACAAGAGTGACCAGATAAGCTAGCGAGAGTGACTAGATAGCTAACAAAAGTGACCAGATACGCTATCGAAAGTGACTAGACAGCTAACAAGAGTGACCAGATAAGCTATCGAGAGTGACAAGATAAGCTATCGAGAGTGACCAGATAAGCTATCGAGAGTGACTGGATAGCTAACGAGAGTGCCCAGATAAGCTATCGAGAGTGACTAGATAGCTAACAAGAGTGCCCAGATAAGCTATCGAGAGTGACTAGATAGCTAACGAGAGTGACCAGATAAGCTAGCGAGAGTGGCTAGATAGCTAACAAGAGTGACCAGATAAGCTATCGAAAGTGACTAGATAGCTAACAAGAGTGACCAGATAAGCTAGCGAGAGTGACTAGATAGCTAACTTACTTACTTACTACTGACGGGGGGCGCAGGCGCCGCGAATAGGCCGCGAGGCCCCTATCGCAACCCCAAGGTAAAAGAGCACAAGGATTAGCCTTGGGGGTGCGCCCAGTCCCCGCCAGTAGTCGGCAGGTCCGCAGTGGAGGCATCGGCGACCCTCATCCGGCCGGAGTCCCGGACGAAGGCGCGGAGGTCTCGGATATTGTCCGCGGTGGTCAGCTCGTCCATCCGCTGGGGGTGGCCGAGGTATTTGTGCTGCGCCTTGTTGAAGTAAGGGCAGAAGGTGACGTGATGCTCCGCGGTCTCCTCTCCTATGCCACAGAAGGGACAGGTGGGAGGGCAACCGGTTTGCAACGATATATGTCTCTGGAAGAATCCGTGGCCGGTTAGGACCATGCACATCTCCCTGAGGTCGGTTCTGTTAAGCGAAATCAGATAATCAGAGACTTTCCTGTTCAGGTTAGGCATGGCAGAGCGGCTCTGCCTGTACTCGGTGCAGCTGTTCCAGTGGAGCTGATGCTGCTGATGGAGCCACCTGTTGATATGGCGGGTGACTTGCGACCTGGGGGTGGGTAGCCTCATCAGACGGTGGTTGCCGTCTGGGTTGCTGCCCTCCTTGGCGAGAGAGTCCGCGAGCTCGTTGCCCAGGATGTTGCTGTGACCAGGTGTCCAGATAATTCTAATCCTGTTAAGGACTGAGAGAGATTGCACACTGCGGTGGCATTGAGATACTGTAGCAGCGGAGATATTTTCAGTGGTTAAGGCCTTAATAGCAGCTTGGCTATCAGTGTAGAAATTAATGTCAAAATTATTAATGTTCGCCTGAAACAGTTGCTGGGCACACTGCTCAATGGCGCAAATTTCAGCTTGGAAAACTGAGGTGTTCTCACCGAGGTGCAGACTTTCCTGGAGAAGCATCTTACCCTCGTGGAAAATGGCAATACCCGCTCCAGCGCGGCCGTTGAACAGCGAGCCGTCGGTGAAGCAGTGAATGCCCTGGCTGCGCCGGTTCACACCGACATCCAGCGGAATGTTGTCTCGGCCAGGGATGGCGGTCTTAAAGCCCCTCCTGATGTTGAGGGCGGGAGGTCGACTATCCACATTGCCCAGGTCCATGTGGATGTTGTTAAGGTCGCGGCGGACAAAGTCCATATGCGGGATTAATGTTTTCATTGGCATAAAGCCAGAGGGCGCGTTATTTAACGTTTTATCTCTGATAAGCCGGGAGGCAGACTTCATAGCCTCCGCCCTAATAAATAGGTGAAGCGGAGGTAGGTTAAGGATAGTGTTCAGCCCCTCGTAAGGGGTGGACGGGTACGCACCTGTGATGGCACGGCAAATGCTGCCCTGAAGCTGGTACAGCCGCTGACGGGCGGCCTTCTGCTCCAGCACGCTAGTCCAGATGAGACTCGCGTATGTGATACTGGGCCGGATGATGCCGGTATAAATCCAACGGACCGTTCTAGGCGAGAGGCCCCAAGTCGGCCCGATGGCTCTGCGCAGCTGGGCAAAGCAGCGTTTTGCCCGACCGATGACGTTATCAAGGTGCTTCGTCCAGCGCAGGTCATGCGTTAGCGTCACACCGAGGTATTTGACCTCCTTCTTGAAGGGGATGTTTCTGCCATAGACAGTGAGGTTTTTCATCTCCCACTTACGGCGCTTGGTGAAAACGACAGCGACAGTCTTAGTGACGCTGATTTTTAGGCCATGCTGTGTAGCCCAGTCGGCCGCCTTGTCGGCGAATTGCTGCATCAGGTTGCGCAGAGTGGCGGGGTCGGGTCCGCTGACGACCGCGGCAACGTCATCGGCGTAGCCCGCCCTGGTGATACTGCTGGGAATGTCAGCGGTTAGAAGTTCGTCCATGACGAGATTCCAGAGAAGTGGAGTTAGCACGCCACCTTGCGGGCCGCCTTTCATCACCGCCCGGGTGAGGGTAACGCCCATAAGTGTGGATGTCACAAACCTTTTGCGGATCATAAAATAAATCCAGCGAACAATGCTGTGTCTTACATTCCTGCGGGAAAGAGAATTTCTGAAGGAGCGGAAGAGGACATTGTCAAATGCTCCTTCGAAGTCAACGAACAACCCGCAAGCGAGTTGTTTGCTAAGGATGGCACTCTTAATTTTGGAGGTAATGGCGTGGAGAGCATGCTCAGTCGTCCTCCCAGGCTGGAAGGCGTACTGGTACTTACTGACAGGGTCGGAGCGCAGGTCGCACTCTCGAAGCCTCCACAGGATGAGCCTCTTTATCAGCTTAACACAAAAGGAAGTGAGGCTGATGGGCCGGAAGGATTTCACGTTGGTGTAGTCACCCTTAGCAGGTTTCGGGATGAACACGACTCTGGACATTCTCCAGATTGTGGGAATGTAACCTGTGGTATAACAGTCAACAAGCAATTTAGAGAAAGAATCAGCAAAGTTTTGCAGCTTTAGCGCCTCCTGCAGGATACAGGGGGCGATATTGTCAGGGCCAGACGATTTATACGGTTTAAAAGAATTTGCTGCCAGCTGGAGTAGCTGGGGGGTGGCGCACTGCTGGAAAAGCTTGTGATCACAAGGCCTGTGGTCATCGACCACGTACTCCGGTTCGTCAACCTGCGGAAAGCAGGTGGAGAAAAGAAGATTTAGCGAACCTTCGGCACTGGTAGTGTAGTTACCATCCAGGTGCAGAAGGGAGTTACACTGAGCTAGCGTGTCGTGCCTGAGAGTCCTGACCAGCCGGGCTGTGGGGTGTTGCCCTTCCAGGCCGGCGCAGTAGGCTTTCCAGGTGGTCTTCTTAGCCCTTCGGATAGTACTTTTGTACATCCTCAGAGCAGAGTGGTAGTTCTCCCAGTCCTCTGGAGTATTCGAGCCGTTTGCGAGGCGTTGCAGTCGGCGGGTGTTTTTCTTCATGCGAGTGAGCTCTTGACTCCACCAAGGAGAGTATTTCTTCCTGCAAAACAGCTTAGGGGCGTTAGCGCGTATGGCGGTGTTTAGGATCTCAACGAGGGAGTTGCACCGATGCTCAATGCCAGGGAGATCCTCGCTGGAGTCCGGTAAGTTGGCTTCGGTCAGGAGTTTTAGCAGGTCTCTTCGAAAACCTGTCCAGTCGGCCTTTTTCAAATTAAGGCGGTCCCGGTTCTCATGACGGGCTCCGACGGAGCTGATGCTGTGCTGAATGTACGAGTGGTCGGAAAGCGATGGGAGGTCATCCCTAACCAGCCAGCTGTGGACCTGATTGAGGGCGTTGTTGGAGACGAGAGTGAGGTCGATAACCTCACGCCGATTAGAGACAATAAATGTGGGTTTGCTGCCTCTGTTGCAAATGTGTAACGAGGAGGAGTTAATGAAATCAATTAGTAAGTCACCGCGCCTGTTAGTATCGCTACTAGACCAGGCAGTGTTGTGGGCGTTAGCATCGCAGCTAACGATAAGCTTCCGATCCTGGAGATTACAGAAGTCCGCCAGCTCCTGCAGGAGGAGGGAGGGACGTCTTCCTGGATGTCCAGGTAAGCGGAAACGAAGGTCAAGTCAAAGACTGAGAAAGTACAGTCATGCACAAAAGTAAGTATACCCCAAGCAAAAATTGAGAAAAACGGTTATAATTTCTGAACCGTCAGCTCTATTACGACAAAACTGCATCACAATGATCCTTATTGACTGGCGCTTATTTTGACACATCAAGCTTTGAAAAACTCTTTGTGGCTAAGGAGCTGTGGCCAAAAATGCTCAAACACACCTGTGCAAAAGTAAGTACACCCTGTCTTAATACTTTGTAGCTCCGCCTCGTGCAGCCACCACAGCCAAGAGCCGCTTGCGGTAGCCATTCACCAGCGCAGCGCACCTCTCAGCAGGCACTTTCTGCCACTCCTCGATGCAGAATTCGGCCAATTCCCACAGATTCTTCGGCTTCCTTGCGTGAACCATCTTCTTGAGATCCGTCCACAGCATCTCGATCGGATTCAGGTCAGGGCTCTGGCTTGGCCACTCCATGACCTTGATGCGCCTCTGCTGCAGCCATCGCCGAGTTGCAGCGCTCGTGTGCTTGGGGTCATTGTCCTGCTGCAGTGTCCAAGCTCGTCCAAGACCGAGGTCATGCACTGATGACTGCAGGTTTTCGTCAAGGATCTGCTGATACACGGCCGAATTCATCTTCTCGGTGATGTGCATCAGCCTGCCGGTGCCAGCAGCTGCAAAGCAGACCCACAGCATGATGCTGCCGCCTCCGTGCTTGACTGTCGGCTTCAGGTGTTTCTGCTCAAATGAGGTGTTCGGCTTGTGCCACACGCACTGTTTCTCATTCCTGCCGAACAGCTCAATCTTGGTTTCATCAGTCCAAAGCACTGACTGCCAGTAGCTGTCCGGCTTGCTCAGCATCGCATTAGCGAACTGCAGCCTGGCATCGCGATGTCGCTGCTGCAGCAGAGGCTTTTTTCTTGGAATGCAGCTGCGGAGGCCCACGCGGTTTAGGGCTCGGCGAACAGTAGTCCTGTGCGGCAATAAGCCAGCTGCATTCAGCATCTGCTGCAGCTCACCTGATGTTGCATTCGGGTTTTGGCTGACCTCTTGCGTGAGTTTGCGCAGCGCGCGAGCTGAAATTTTGCTCAGCCGGCCACTGCGAGGCAGAGATGCTGTGGTGCCATGCTGTTTGTACTTTGCGATGATGTGCCTAACCGTTGATACATGCACATTGAAGGCAGCAGATATCCGCTTGTAGCCATCGCCACTATTGTAGGCTGCTACAATGCGATTTCTTAACTGAACTGATAGCTCCTGGCCTCTTGGCATTGTCCTGGCGTGTATCAAGTCAATGACGAAGCGGCTGCAGTGCACATGAGCTTTATAGTAGCATGAAAACCAGTAGCTGAGCCGATTGAGGGCAGGGGCGAGCAGGACTAAAGTCGCTGGTGATGTAACAGGCAGTGAGGCGGCTGGCAATGTACTTGTGGTGGCTCGCATTTGCACAGAGGAGGTTATACTGGTAGTGAAGGGCAGGGTGTACTTACTTTTGCACAGGTGTGTTTGAGCATTTTTGGCCATAGCTCCTTAGCCACAAAGAGTTTTTCAAAGCTTGATGTGTCAAAATAAGCGCCAGTCAATAAGGATCATTGTGATGCAGTTTTGTCGTAATAGAGCTGACGGTTCAGAAATTATAACCGTTTTTCTCTATTTTTGCTTGGGGTGTACTTACTTTTGTGCATGACTGTACACATGTCTTTAGAGCAAAACATTGGCATAATAGTGGCCGGGAGGTCGTTTTTGACGAGGGCGATAGCCCTGGGGGTGTCGTTCGCGCAGAGGTACAGAACCTGATAGCCTGGCGGCAGGCAGGTCGGCTTCCCCTTGCGGGTATACGGTTCCTGAGTAAGGTAGATGTCAACTTCCTTGTTTGCAAAGGTGCCTGAAAGGTTGCTAGATGCTGCAAGGGCGTGGTGCAGGTTGATCTGAATAATGTGCAGGTTAACAGGTTGGTTCGCCGGCGGCGGATTATTTATTTGGTTGCTGGTGGCAGTGTCATCATTGGGCTGGCCGTTAAGGTTCGCCCTCAGCGCCCCGCTCCTAGTTTGGCACGGGGTTGGGAACGGCATTACTCGTTCCCAGAGCTATCCGAGCTCACGGACTCACCTCGGCGCCGATCGCCGGCTGGACGACGCCTGAGCAGCAGGTGGAAGACGATCTTCCACGCTCCGATGTAGGCGGCAAAATCGTCCTTCTTGAGGGCGTCTTCCCACTCCGCGGAGAAACCCATGTACAGGGTCTTGCCGGGAGCGCCTTTTGCCGGAACCTCCTTGAAGGCCCGGATACCGTCCTGAGGTAGGTCGGGGTTTTTACTGAGGAGCCGGGCGCGGATCTCCTCGATGCTTCTCGAGCCGGAGTAGAAGGCTCGGTAGCGCCTGCAGGGCGGCGGTGGTCGGGCACGCTCAACGACCAAAGGCGGGAGGGCGGTCGTGCAGGTGTCCCAGGAGATGGACACCAGGTTAGCCAGCGCGAGCTCGAGCTGGGCTTCGTCCTTGAAGGCGAGGATGACGCTGCCGTTGGCGTTTCGAATCGCCTCGACTTTGATGTCGAGGGCGTCGTTTTCCCAGAGGAAGTCATCAATCATGCCGATCGATGCTTCCATCTGGGCGGTGGTCAGCGTACCGCTAGCCGCGCGCACGCAGATTTTAAATTTCGGCTCCGTCGCCACTTTGGCGTACGTGCCAGCATTGGCCTCCTTTGGCCTCTTGGGGTCCAGCGAGGGGTCGGTACGCTCGTCTGGCTGCTGCCTTTTCCGCTCAGAGCCAGCCGAGGTTTTATCATCGCGCCTGCGACGGTTGACGACCTGGAAGCCGTCATTTTGAGACGCCCCTGTAGCGGGGGTAGAGGTGGACGCACCTGAGCGAGGTGCGGAGGTTTCCGCGGGATTCGCGGCAGAATCAACCTCCATGTTGGAGGGTTGGGGGATTGACGGACCCCCGGCCGCGGGAATTGACGGCTCCCGAGCCGTGTCAGGTGGTTTTGATTTATCCATGCAGAGTAGGCTGAAATGGAAAAACTGAAATTGCACAGAGGAGGTTATACTGGTAGTGAAGGTGGAGCTACCCTCTGCCACGGTAAACAGCAGAGAAGCTTTGGGTTGCCGTCTTATCCCAGGATTGCTCCCAGGCGAGGCTCCGGCAGGCCCCCGGTCCACACTCTGCAAGATCAGGGGGCGGGAGGCCGGCTGCGGGCTTGGGACACAGGCGCCAGGTCGAGTTGACAGCCGACGCCCGAGCCCTCCCCCACAAGAGCGGCCCTCGAGAACCCGTGTGGTACCAGTTGCAACTAAGGGCTGTCGATGGGTAGTTGGCGCTTAGCCAGCAGCCAACTACTTAGCAGCCACCTGCCCCGCAAAAAAGCAGCAGGGGGGATCCGTCCCCCACCAGCAGACCAAGACGAGGAAGCTAGCCGCTTCCACGCCAGGCCAGAACGAAAAGGAGGGGGAAGAGCTTCCTCGAAAAACGAAAAGCTGGCGGATGTCAAAGAGTCCCTCGGTTTAAGTTGCCGTTTGCCCCCTGACTAGATAGCTAACAAGAGTGACCAGATAAGCTAGCGAGAGTGACTAGATAGCTAACCAAAGTGACCAGATACGCTATCGAAAGTGACTAGACAGCTAACAAGAGTGACCAGATAAGCTATCGAGAGTGATCAGATAGCTAGCGAGAGTGACCAGATAGCTACCGAGATTGACCAGATAAGCTATCGAGAGTGACCAGATAGCTAACAAGAGTGATCAGATAGCTATCGAGAGTGATCAGATAGCTAACAAGAGTGACCAGATGAGCTATCGAGAGTGATCAGATAGCTAACAAGAGTGACCAGATGAGCTATCGAGAGTGATCAGATAGCTAACAAGAGTGACCAGATGAGCTATCGAGAGTGATCAGATAGCTAACAAGAGTGATCAGATAGCTATCGGGAGTGATCAGATAGCTATCGGGAGTGATCAGATAAGCTATCGAGAGTGATCAGATAGCTTACAAGAGTGACCAGATGAGCTATCGAGAGTGACCATGTAGCTAACAAGAGTGATCAGATAGCTACCGAAAGTTTAGGGCAACTAGGAGTGCAAAGTTATTTACAAGGAGGCGTATTTCTGTATCCTGAATTTTACGGTACTACAAGCTTAATTTTTGTTTGTGGTTGGGTATTTCAAATTTATAAGCTAGGGTTTATAGAAAGAGTGCTTCTAGTCTAGATCGCTTGAGTCGACAGTGTACACTTATTTTGATAATCCTCATCGATTTTTATTTCAACAACTCCGCAGCCCAGTGGATCTCCGACGTTGACTGTTTTCTAAGCCTGCACGATCGCAAACTGTGCGTACTGGGCTTCTGCACTCTGCTCACCTGCCCGCCAGACCGCATGCCCGCCTGCTTTGCGGCCGCTCTGCCCAGCCTCCTGCCGCAGTTCCTGGCCCTGTTCCACGGCTTGAAGGCCGCCTACCAATTGAAAAGCCGCCTAGAGAACGAAGCCGAGGACGACGACGACGGCGACGGCGATGCCGAAGCGTCTGGCGAGGACGACAATTCGGCTGTTAGCGGCGACGGTCTCAATGCTAGTAACGGCGGCGGCAAGCAGCGCGGCGGCCGGCGCTCCAACGGTAAAGCCGACGCCGATGATGAAAACAAAGAGCTGGACAGCGACGAGGACGATATCGATCCGGAGCAGGTTGGCTTCTTCATTTCTATTAGTTAGTTAGTTAGTTAGTTGATTAGTTAGTTAGTTAGTTAGTTAGCTAGTTAGTTGGTTAGTTAGTTAGTTAGTTAGTTAGTTAGTTAGTTAGTTAGTTAGCCAGTTAGTTAGTTAGTTAGTTAGTTAGTTAGTTAGTTAGTTAGTTAGTTAGTTAGCCAGTTAGTTAGTTAGTTAGTTAGTTAGTTAGTTAGTTAGTAAGTTAGTTAGTTAGTTGATTAGTTAGTTAGTTAGTTAGTTAGTTAGTTAGCTAGTTAGTTGGTTAGTTAGTTAGTTAGTTAGTTAGCCAGTTAGTTAGTTAGTTAGTTAGTTAGTTAGTTAGTTAGTAAGTTAGTTAGTTAGTTAGTTAGTTAGTTAGTTAGTTAGTTAGTTGGTTAGTTAGTTAGTTAGTTAGTTAGTTAGTTAGTTAGCCAGTTAGTTAGTAAGTTAGTTAGTTAGTTAGTTAGCTAGCCAGTTAGTTAGTTAGTTAGCCAGTTAGTTAGTTAGTTAGTTAGTTAGTTAGTTAGTTAGTTAGTTAGCCAGTTAGTTAGTTAGTTAGTTAGTTTGTTTGTTTGTTTGTTTGTTTGTTTGTTAGTTAGCCAGTTAGTTAGTTAGTTAGTTAGTTTATTTGTTTGTTTGTTTGTTTGTTTGTTTGTTAGTTTGTTTGTTTGTTAGTTAGTTAGTTAGTTAGTTATTTAGTTAGCCAGTTAGTTGGTTAGTTAGTTAGTTAGTTAGTTAGTTAGTTAGTTAGTTAGCCAGTTAGTTAGTTAGTTAGTTAGTTAGTTAGTTAGTTAGTTAGTTAGTTAGTTAGTTAGCCAGTTAGTTAGTTAGTTAGTTAGTTAGTTAGTTAGTTAGTTAGCTAGCCAGTTAGTTAGTTAGTTAGTTAGTTAGTTAGTTAGTTAGTTAGCCAGTTAGTTAGTTAGTTAGTTAGTTAGTTAGTTTGTTAGTTAGTTAGCCAGTTAGTTAGTTAGTTTGTTTGTTTGTTTGTTTGTTAGTTTGTTTGTTTGTTTGTTTGTTAGTTAGTTATTTAGTTAGCCAGTTAGTTAGTTAGTTAGTTAGTTAGTTAGTTAGTTAGTTAGTTAGTTAGTTAGTTAGCCAGTTAGTTAGTTAGTTAGTTAGTTAGTTAGTTTGTTTGTTTGTTTGTTAGTTAGCCAGTTAGTTAGTTTGTTTGTTTGTTTGTTTGTTTGTTTGTTTGTTAGTTTGTTTGTTTGTTAGTTTGTTAGTTAGTTATTTAGTTAGCCAGTTAGTTGGTTAGTTAGTTAGTTAGTTAGTTAGTTAGCCAGTTAGTTTGTTTGTTTGTTAGTTTGTTTGTTAGCCAGTTAGTTAGTTAGTTTGTTTGTTTGTTTGTTTGTTGGTTAGTTAGTTAGTCAGTCAGTCAGTCAGTCAGTCAGTCAGTCAGTCAGTCAGTCAGTCAGTCAGTCAGTCAGTCAGTCAGTCAGTCAGTCGGTCATTCTGATAGATTTACTCAGTTTTCACACCTTCAGCGCGCAGTCCTGTCTTTATTAATCACGAGTAAATATCAGTATCACAGTAAAAACGAATGCACTTCAACAGGAAGAGTACGTCGCCAGGCTAAAGCAGCTGGACAAAGCAGCTGGCGGCGGCGATAACGGCGACGACGAGGGCGACGAGGACGACGACGATGAAGAATACGAGGACGAGGACTTGGTGAATCCCATGTACGAGACTAAGCTGGACGAGGACGACTGTGAACTGGACGAATACGCGGTGTTCAAGTCCACCCTGGAGAGCCTGGCCGCCAGTCAGAGCCAGGTGTACACCCAGCTGTTTGGCGCGGCCAACGAGCAGCAACGTAGCCAACTGCAGGAGGTGCTGCACATGGCCGAGCTCCGCGTCAACGCCAGACAGTCAAAGAAGATTGGCCAATCAGGCGGTTACACTTTTTCCCAGACTGCCGTGCCGATCGCTTTTGATTTTGGCGTCGGCGGCGGCGGCGGCTCTGCGCAAACCTTTCAAGGCTTTTCGTCTGGCGCACCCAGGCAATGATAAAATCGGCCAGTGTGCGACCGCGTGTTGGTTTCAGTTATTATGGGGCTTAACATTACCCGTCAGCTATACATTACTGGTAAGCTAACCCACTTCTGCCTTTGCCTACACCATTCTTTCCTCTTATAATTATTATTTTCTCTCTTTAAAAATACTGCATACTCGAGCTCTTTCCTGCTGTTTCATTATTATTCTTCAAAACCTTTGCGCGTTTCTCTGACGCTTGTTTTGTTGTTTCTCTTTGTTCTTTGTTGCTGCTTTTCCTGACGATTGACGATCCGGTCTGTTGCTAAGTTATTTAGTTAAAAAATCGGCTCTTTACCAGCTTTCTAGAAATCGATCATACACCAACTTTCTGAGAATTGGTCCTTTGCCAACTTTCTAAGAATTGGTCCTATGCCAACTTTCTAAGAATTGGTGCTTTGCCAACTTTCTAAGAATTGGTCCTTTGCCAACTTTCTAAGAATTGGTCCTTTGCCAACTTTTTAAGAATTGGTCCTATGCCAACTTTCTAAGAATTGGTGCTTTGCCAACTTTCTAAGAATTGGTCCTTTGCCAACTTTCTAAGAATTGGTCCTATGGCCAACTTTTTAACATTCGGTCCTATACCCAACTTTCTTAAAATCGCTCCTATACCTACTTTCTAAGAATCGGTCCTATACCAACTTTCTAGGAATCGGTCCTATACCAACTTTCTAAGAATCGGTCCTATACCAACTTTCTAGGAATCGGTCCTATACCAACTTTCTAAGAATCGGTCCTATACCAACTTTCTAGGAATCGGTCCTATACCAACTTTCTAGGAATCGGTCCTATACCAACTTTCTAGGAATCGGTCCTATACCAACTTTCTAGGAATCGGTCCTATACCAACTTTCTAGGAATCGGTCCTATACCAACTTTCTAAGAATCGGTCCTATACCAACTTTCTAGGAATCGGTCCTATACCAACTTTCTAAGAATCGGTCCTATACCAACTTTCTAGGAATCGGTCCTATACCAACTTTCTAGGAATCGGTCCTATACCAACTTTCTAGGAATCGGTCCTATACCAACTTTCTAAGAATCGGTCCTATACCAACTTTCTAGGAATCGGTCCTATACCAACTTTCTAGGAATCGGTCATATACCAACTTTCTAAGAATCGCTCCTATACCAACTTTAAGAGTCAATCCTAATCGCTTTTTTAAGTTCTTTAAGTATCTGTAGGTATCGCGTTTCTCATTTATATCATCATATTCATAAATAATGAAAAGTCTGCTATTTTGGCAATCCGAATCAAGAAGCAAGAGCTCCGGTTACACTATTTGCGCGTAAAAGTTCTTCTGTGCTGCTACAAGAAATTTATATTTTTTGTTTTGTTATAATTCTGTACTGCTCCTGACGTTCTTTTGACTGTGTAAAGATCAAAACAAGTCGGTAGGTTTCCATGCTCTTGTCTTCTTTTTACCAATTTTATTAATAAATAGAATTGGATTCCAATGGCGATTCCAGCAAGACTGATCATATCAATAACAGTTTTCATAATTTTAAATTAATGTTTTTAATCTTATATATTATTGTAGTGTAATTTACGAGTAATGTTATTATAACTGAAGCCAGTGCACCTACACCTTTTGCTTGCTTACTTGGAATTCGTTCTTGTTTTTTCCTTAAAATATTATTAATATTGTTACTAATGGGTGGGTGACCTAATTTCCTAACCAAAACTATTTGCCCCTTATATCACCCAATTATGATTGTCCGTTTTGTTGTTATATTATAATATGAATAATTATAAACTCCATCACAATAATGTTTCTCTATTCAACTTCTAATAATATTTTTGAAGCCTAAATATAGTTAAAATTTACTTCGTGTTTTTGTCGCCTTTAACTTCGATTTGATCTACTGTTAGTAGGCTAGCGGCGCATATTGTTATTTTTTTTCAATTTTTGGGCTTTAATGAATGCTTTAACATAGCGGTATTTTTAACACTGGTGTAGACTGCTATTCCGCCTTATTACAGTTTATATCTGAGTTTCTAGTCTTGCCCCTAGCGTATGCTGTTGATAAGTTATTTAACAAGCTATTAGTGTCAGCTAAAAAAGGAAAACTTCGCCGGCCAAAGGGCTGATTGGGCTAAAAATGATTGATAATGTGTTTTTTTCAAGAATAAAGTTAATATATTCAATCTACTCTACTAGTACATTAGTAGCATCTATGCACGGTATGTTTCATTTTTATATATAAACTTATTATTATTTATTGACCTATTGGCGTTACCCGCTGTTTGAAGAGTGTTACGCATATGTGTTGAATATCAATTGAATGATTGATAAATATTTCTGTCTAAAACCGTTTTTTCAGTTTCTCAATTTGCGTTGCTAGGTTGCTTCCGTGTTGGTAAATTAACAATTGTTTATCTATTAAATACAATCGTGATCGGTCGCCTACTGTGGACAAAAAAATTTGTTTGATTTTACTTCGCTTTATTATTGTATGTTCTAGCTTATATGAGGTCTAAGTTCTATGACAGCTCTATCTAGTGCAGTTCAGGTGTGACAGACAGCTGTATCTAGTGCAGTTCAGGTGTGACAGACAGCTCTATCTAGTGCAGTTCAGGTGTGACAGACAGCTCTATCTAGTGCAGTTCAGGTGTGACAGACAGCTGTATCTAGTGCAGTTCAGGTGTGACAGACAGCTCTATCTAGTGCAGTTCAGGTGTGACAGACAGCTGTATCTAGTGCAGTTCAGGTGTGACAGACAGCTCTATCTAGTGCAGTTTAGGTGTGACAGACAGCTCTATCTAGTGCAGTTCAGGTGTGACAGACAGCTCTATCTAGTGCAGTTCAGGTGTGACAGACAGCTCTATCTAGTGCAGTTTAGGTGTGACAGACAGCTCTATCTAGTGCAGTTTAGGTGTGACAGACAGCTCTATCTAGTGCAGTTTAGGTGTGACAGACAGCTCTATCTAGTGCAGTTCAGGTGTGACAGACAGCTGTATCTAGTGCAGTTCAGGTGTGACAGACAGCTCTATCTAGTGCAGTTTAGGTGTGACAGACAGCTGTATCTAGTGCAGTTCAGGTGTGACAGACAGCTGTATCTAGTGCAGTTCAGGTGTGACAGACAGCTCTATCTAGTGCAGTTTAGGTGTGACAGACAGGTCTATCTGGTGCAGTTCAGGTGTGACAGACAGCTGTATCTAGTGCAGTTCAGGTGTGACAGACAGGTCTATCTGGTGCAGTTCAGGTGTGACAGACAGCTGCATCTAGTGCAGTTCAGGTGTGACAGTCAGGTCTATCTGGTGCAGTTCAGGTGTGACAGACAGCTGTATCTAGTGCAGTTCAGGTGTGACAGTCAGGTCTATCTGGTGCAGTTCAGGTGTGACAGACACCTGTATCTAGTGCAGTTCAGGTGTGACAGACAGCTGTATCTAGTGCAGTTCCGGTGTGACAGACAGGTCTATCTGGTGTAGTTCAGGTGTGACAGACAGGTCTATCTAGTGCAGTTCAGGTGTGACAGACAGCTGTATCTAGTGCAGTTCAGGTGTGACAGACAGGTCTATCTAGTGCAGTTTAGGTGTGACAGACAGCTCTATCTAGTGCAGTTCAGGTGTGACAGACAGCTCTATCTAGTGCAGTTCAGGTGTGACAGACAGCTCTATCTAGTGCAGTTTAGGTGTGACAGACAGCTCTATCTAGTGCAGTTTAGGTGTGACAGACAGCTGTATCTAGTGCAGTTTAGGTGTGACAGACAGCTGTATCTAGTGCAGTTCAGGTGTGACAGACAGCTGTATCTAGTGCAGTTCAGGTGTGACAGACAGGTCTATCTAGTGCAGTTCAGGTGTGACAGACAGGTCTATCTGGTGTAGTTCAGGTGCTGTTACAGTGGAAGGATTCATATGCTTAATATGAGCACGGAACATGAATAACAGGAAACATGAATACAATTCAGCCTAATCAGAGTTTCGCATCACCACTTTAAGCTACCTGGCATGTCACAACAGCAGCAGCGGTCTAGCAAGCGAGTCTCAGTCGGCCCATCAGCAGGTAGACAGGCCGGCGGCAAGGCTACGACCAGCGGAGGCAGACTGTCGATGAGCGTAGGCTCAGGCGGCGGTGGCAAGCCGAATCCCAAACTGAACTATAAGCAGACTTGCAGCCTGAAGGAGGGCCACGGCCAGTCTGTGTACGCGCTGCAATTCAACAATAGCAGCGGCAGCGAGCCCTGCCTGTTTGCCACCGCCGGGGCCTGCTATGTGACCGTCTACGCCTGCCTGCCTGACGGTGTTATTGAACTGCTTCAGGCGTACGCCGATCCGGCTGGCGATGAGGAGGAGTTCTGCTGTCTGGCCTGGTCGCTGGATCCGATTACTAGGCAACAGGTATGACCATCTAGGCAACAGGTGTGATCATCTAGGCAACAGGTATGACCATCTAGGCAACAGGTGTGATCATCTAGGCAACAGGTGTGACCATCTAGGCAACAGGTGTGATCATCTAGGCAACAGGTGTGACCATCTAGGCAACAGGTGTGATCATCTAGGCAACAGGTGTGACCATCTAGGCAACAGGCTGTGACGTCTGACGTGACCATCTAGGCAACAGGTGTGACCATCTAAGCAACAGGTGTGACCATCTAGGCAACAGGTATGATCATCTAGGCAACAGGTATGACCATCTAGGCAACAGGCTGTGACGTGACCATCTAGGCAACAGGTGTGATTATCTAGGCAACAGGTATGACCATCTAGGCAACAGGCTGTGACGTGACCATCTAGGTAACAGGTATGACCATCTAGGCAACAGGTATGACCATCTAGGCAACAGGTATGACCATCTAGGCAACAGGTATGACCATCTAGGCAACAGGTATGACCATCTAGGCAACAGGCTGTGACGTGACCATCTAGGCAACAGGTATGACCATCTAAGCAACAGGTGTGATCATCTAGGCAACAGGTGTGACCATCTAGGCAACAGGTGTGATCATCTAGGCAACAGGTGTGATAATCTAGGCAACAGGTATGACCATCTATGCAACAGGTGTGACAATCTAGGTAATTGGTGTTACGCAGATTCTAGGCAAAATGAATTAAGATCTAAGTCTATACAATGGATGTGAGGATCTAGACAATGGATGTGAGGATCTAGACAATGGATGTGAGGGTCTAGACAATATGTGTGAGGATCTAGACAATGGATGTGAGGATCTAGACAATGGATGTGAGGATCTAGACAATGGATGTGAGGATCTAGACAATGGATGTGAGGATCTAGACAATGGATGTGAGGGTCTAGACAACAGGCAGCTTTCAAACCCCCGGGTTTGAGGGCCAAGCCTCTTTGCTTTTTTAACTTGGAAAGCCTATAAAACATCAGTTTGAAACCCATCTCAGGTGATATTGACGGCCGGTCGACGCGGCGTCATCCGCGTGATTTGTCCATCCATGGCTGCCTGTCTGAAGAGCTTAGTCGGCCACGGTAACAGTGTCAATCACCTGAAGGTGAGCCCGCGCAATCCAGCCCTGCTATTCAGCTTCTCCAAGGACTACACGGCCAGAGCGTGGAATCTGGCCACCGGCCATCAGGTGGCCATCTTCGGCGGCTGCGACGGGCACCGCTCTGAGGTGCTGCACGGCGACGTGAATCTGGACTGCAGCCTGCTGCTCTCCTGCGGCATGGATCATTCTGTCCGGCTGTGGCGCCTGGATCGGCCGGAGTTTGAGCGGGCGGCCCGCCTCTCGGAGACCTGGTCGGACGAGGATGAGAAGCGCCGGTTCCCCACCTGGATGCAGCATCATCCGGATTTTGTCACGCGAGAGGTGCGACCCCGTTTGATTTGGGATTTGGACTAAGATAGATAGACAGGCACTAAGACAGACAGACAGACAGACAGACATGCAGGCAGCAGACATACTGCCTGTCTATCTGTGTCTGTCACAGACAGACAGACACTAAGACAGGTAGACAAGACAGGTAGACAGACAGACAGTCAGGTAGGCATGTACTCGTAGATAGACAGACAGACAGACAGACAGACAGACAGACAGACAGACAGACAGACAGACAGACAGACAGACAGATAGACAGACAGGTAAACAGATAAACAGACACAGATAGACAGACAGTCAGGTAGACAGACAGACAGGTAGACAGACAGACAGGTAGACAGACAGACAGACAGACAGACAGACAGACAGACAGACAGACAGACAGACAGATAGACAGACACGTAGACAGGTAGACGGACACAGACAGACAGACAGACAGGTAAATAGACAGAAAGACAGGTAGACAGACACAGACAGACAGGTAGACAGGTAGACAGGTAGACATGTGTATAGCATATAGAATATACATGGTTTTGTGTTTGATTTTTAGATAAGTAAGTGATGTCAAAGTTATTTTAGCTTCTTTGCTGGTAGGCACATGCAGATAAATATGTAGATAAGTAAGACAGGTAGGCAGATAGCTAGCTGTGTCTAAAGATGTATGCCAAATTGTCTTTTTCTTGTTCCTATTCAGGTGCACGGCAACTACATCGACTGCGCTGCCTGGTTTGGCAACTGCATCCTGTCAAAGTCGTGCGAATCCTGCGTTGTCTTGTGGAAGCCTGGCAGTTTGAAATCGGCCGATTGTGGCCCGTTGAGGCACACTGACAATGCCATGTCTATACTGTACCAGTTCGAGGTGAAGAACTGTGATATTTGGTTCATCAAGTTCGATCTGCACCTGCCAACCAAGGTTGGACTTCGGCTTGTACTTTTATCTTCGGGAATCAGAATACCAGCTCCTTTCCCAGGGTCACTCTGCCGCCCCTATCATATCTCTGAGGATCACTCTGCCGCCCGTATCATAGCTCTGAGGATCACTCTGCCGCCCCTATCATAGCTCTGAGGATCACTCTGCCGCCCCTATCATAGCTCTGATGATCACTCTGCCGCCCCTATCATAGCTCTGAGGATCACTCTGCCGCCCCTATCATAGCTCTGAGGATCACTCTGCCGCCCCTATCATAGCTCTGAGGATCACTCTGCCGCCCCTATCATAGCTCTGAGGATCACTCTGCCGTCCCTATCATAGCTCTTAGGGTCACTCTGCCGCCCCTATCATAGCTCTTAGGGTCACTTGCCGCCCCTATCATAGCTCTTAGGGTCACTCTGCCCCCAACTATCATAGCTCTTAGGGTCACTCTGCCGCCCCTATCATAGCTCTTAGGGTCACTCTGCCGCCCCTATCATAGCTCTTAGGGTCACTCTGCCCCCAACTATCTCAGCTCTGAGGGTCACTCTGTCCCCAACTATACCAGCTGTGAGGGTCACTCTGACCCCCAATTATCCCAGCTCCGGGGGTCACTCTGCCGTCAACTATCGCGTATTAACAATCCCAGGACCTGAATTAAATCAATCCATCTGCATTCCAGCGCCTGGCCCTGGGCAATTCCATCGGCAAAGTGCAACTATTCGACTTGGACGCGCCGGACATTTTCGATATGCGGCCAGCAACGCTGAACGTCACTAAAGGCCAAGGCGCAGTCAGGCAGACCTGCTTTAGCCGCGACGGATCGACACTACTGTGCGTCTGCGACTTCGGCCTGGTTGTACGATTCGATCTGGACAAGCAGAGCGCCGCTGCCGCCGCGGCAGCTGCTGCCAAATAGGAGCCGAATGCAGTAGTCACGTGAGCTAATGCTGAAATTGACATGTGGTGCATGTATAGTATCTATGTATATAGTTGCATGTACAAGTTTATTGTCAAAAAGTTTCTATTTCTCAATTAACGAAATAAAGCAGCTATCTGCAGGCTTCATTATCTAAGTCTTTCTTCTCGCTAGTGAAACTCTCAATTTTTATTTAATTAGATAAAAGCAACTGTAGGATCAATTCATTCGTGTTTCGCCGCTGAAAAAGGTTCATGCGCACTAATCCGTGTTTTTGCTCACTAAGTAGATACCGTGTGTCTGCAATTCGTGTGTTCGCAATTCCCTTGGTAGTTTTTTAACTTTGGTAACTAATTTACCGGCTGGAATATTGCTGCCAAAATACAATGCTTGGCCATACTTAGTATATTTGTCTATTGATAAGTTGTGCTAAAATACTTTTCTTCAATTCTGTTGTCTCATTTATTTTAAATTTAATACTTTTTATGTTTGATTGTGTAATATAATTTACGGTATTCGAATTCACAGTTAGACACCGTGACTAATCACTGGATTCACGTTAAGAAGTATCAATAACATTAAAAGTCATGACCTGCGTGTAATGAGATGCAGCTAACTGCCGGGGCATATTCTGTGGAGCCGGTCAGCCAAAGCAGATGCAGGCTATTCCATAGCCCATACCCAGTATTTTACACGTACATTACACAAGTACACACGAACAGCTGATATCCATTTTACACAATTCTGATAGTATAGCTAATTTCAAATTATACTTGTTTTACTGACATTAAACATTCTCAGCCACAGAGTCCACGCTACAGCGACTATTCGAAGGCAAGAATACAGATAACGTGCATACATGTACTATACATCTACAAGTTGATTAGAAATGGCACTAACAATACACCTAGTCCAGCCGTAGCAGTAGAGTTTTGTGACGCATTTCTTTGCTGTTTTGTTTAAGGCTTATAGCTTTTTCCTAATTTTTATTCTTTATAACTGTGGGTTAAAAGATTTTGTTAAACTTGCTAAGACATAAATAACTCGTTTTAACTTCATCAGTAAATGCCGAATTTTTGGCCACGTCGATCGATTCCTATAAATCATGCTCATTCCTCTAAATTTGATTAAAACTGTATAAAATACTGTAAAGTGTAGCAAAATACAAAGTAAATCTGCATTTTTTAGGTTTAATAAAGATTATAAAGGTTTTTTTCAACGCAAACAGCACCGAGGCACAGACTTTCTAGTACGACTTTTACGGTACACATCTTGATATTTTTAGAAGCGGTAGAGTTCGTAGATATTATAAACCATCCAGTAGGCCTACACTAGCATATGTCTAGATAGAAGTCAAAGTGGATTCTACAGTATTTTATCATATGGACGATCACTGCTAATTATACACTAGTTTTATAGTAATAATAGGGCCTAGATAGGATAAATAGAATACGACTTTTATTATCCAATCCAGCTATACTATCTTAAGGACCTAGCTAGCCCCTAATCAGCAATGATTCTACTAACTATGATTGCGCGAGTGTCTGATGGTCTGCCATTGGCTGCTTCAATTCACAATGAAGAGGTATGATTAAAAATATAAAGACTAAATATTTTTAATTTCATTGGCAAATTGCCAATTTTAGTTAAATCAGATGCACTATGCATAGATCTTTTTAATATTATATCAAGTTAGTGCCTAGTAAGGCCTAAATAATGTAAATAATATTTAAGTCAAGGCTTTGTCTTTGTTGTTTATATAATTAATATAGGCCCATATGGCTATAGGCCTATTTTGTCTGTATTATCATATAAATGCTAATTTTGCTAAATCAGTTTTTTGGTATATAAATATTGCAAAAATATAATTTATGTGTACTCTAATATTTTTAGTCAGGTAATTATACATTTTGTCAACTAACATTTCCTCAATTAGGCTTAGCAGTTTATTAATTAGCCATTGTTAGGTACTATCTAGGCCTATTATATTATAAAAAACCTATGGCAAAAACATTAGTCCTTAAACAAAAAACCTGACTTACTTACTACTTTTTATTGATTGAAAATTAATTGTTAATCTTTAATAAATATTACTTAATATTAAATAGAGTATAAGAATTGCCTATAAGCAAATTGCCCACTAAGTTTTTTTCCTAGGCCTATTAAGGTTTGCCTTTTGCCTACAATGCTTTTTTCCTATAGCATATTAGTCAGCTAGATTGTATCTGCATTCCTCTCCTCCTAATGCTTAATAAGCCCTACTATCTAACTCTAAGTCTAAGTCTTGAAGAGATTTAGAAGACTGAGCAATATAGGAAATGCATTAATTAATAGCTTATCAATGTACTTTCACATATATATATAGAACTAAATACCTACAAGAAAAATATGAATTTGAATCATTTGATATGCAATTATTATCAAAATGTTTTGATTGAGTAAATTGCTTTATTAAGACTTATTAAGCATTGGAAGATAATATAGACAAAATCTACTATGTGCCTAAATGTGCTATAGGAAAACAACATTGTAGGCAAACTATAGCAAGAAAAATCTCTGTGGGTAATTCACTTGCAAGCAAATTGCACTGCAGGCAAATCTTAGTAAAAATCTCAATGGGCAATTTGCCCATAGGCAAAATGCACTGCAGGAAAATCTTGATGAAAAAAGCTTTATAGGGAAATCTTAATGGGCAAATCTCTTATAGGAAAATCTTAGCTAGCAATTGATTTGTGGGCAATATAAGCCCTATTGGAATAAGTGGACAATAGGTAGACTCTAAATCTAATTGTTTGTCACATTTTTAGAATTTTCTAATGTTGCGCTGCAGCTAGAGTCAAGGCAGATGGGGTTGCAGCATAGTGCAGTTTTGGGTAAACAGCAATAACAACTTTGTCTGTCTTATTAAGGCTAATTGCCTTGTCATCTAATCAGTAATATGCCTATATTTGATGCAAAAGTTAATATGTTCTATGTTGTATTGCATTTTTGAGCTACAATTTTAGACCCAATGTTTTGTGTCTGCAGGTTTTTACATTTATTCTATTAGGGTATGTGAACTAAAGGTTATTTCAATAGCATTAACAAGTATAGCAAAAAGTTACAAAATATTGGGAAAGAAATAAATCAAATTAATACTTATATATGCAATAATTTATAAATATAATTTTAATGATAAAATCAAAAAGTAAAAAGTTGTTACATTCTAGGATCAATATTATAAGCAAGACATTAATTATACACATAAGCATATGTGTATTTAATTTGTAATCTCAAAACTCCTTGTCAGTCTTATATTTTGGTTCTTTGTATTTTGGTCTTATTGATATTGCCATTAATGTTAATAATGACTGTTGTTTACTTAAAAAAGAATAATGCAAATTCACTTATCCATCAATGCAAAAAACTGTAATAGGCAGTCTGTCACTTTTAATAAAAAGATTACTATTTATTAACACCTATTAATGGTATAATGCTTAGGCCCCTTAAATAGACTAGTGCCCAATATTATAACCAACTTACTTAAAAATTTCAAGTAATGCTTAAAGTGTTGCATAGATATTACAAGCATAGTCAAACCATTTCTTGGAGCTATAGCAATCAAGTCTATCCTTACTATCCTTGATGCCATTTTGATAAGCAGGGTATCTTGAAGCTTGCTAATGCCTACTAGGCATTTTGTAACTGTACAATATAACCTCAGAGCACAAAAGCATGATATACCATTGAGTATCAATTTTTAAAAAGTTATTTTCTAGGAGTGTACTGAAGCAGCTCGCGTGCAGCAAGATAAAGACCGCTTGTCCTTTAATAAAGTGCTGCGGCTGGGCCTTTTACGGCTCTAGTTTATTTGGACCATAGACAGTTCAAGCAGCAATGGCTGGCTCTGTCAAAAGTACATGTGTCCGCTATACCACTCCTCTCCCCCAGAGCCAGATAATGTTGCTCTTGCATTGTGTTCTTTAGGAGCTTAGCTGCTATGGCAAATGGCTGGGTCAGCTGCAATTACTTTGCCACTAACGCAATGGAAGCAACTGGGTTAGAAAAGGGTCACTGGCAGTAGATGACTGTGTTGGGGCGCCTAAATTGGTAGTGTGAAACTGTTAGTAGCACAGAAATTGAAAGCGCATGCAGAGTATTTGGCTGGCTCGACGGTGGATGTTCAGGGACTATTCAAAAGTGTGAGCACTTTGCTGCTGATAGATCCAGCTGCAGGCCAGTGACATTGTGGGCGAGTTGAGGTTGTAGGCACCAGCATCCTTGAGGCTAAGGGCAGCGGCAGCAGTGGATGGTTGTGCTAATGATGATGCTGCTGGTACATATGCTATTGTGGTGATCCATCGGTAGCGTGGTGGGGTCTGCAGCACAGAAAAGTGCACTGATGCTTCGTCTGACATGTCCGCCTGTGCTGCTGGGACAAGGTATTGCCAAGGTGAGCCGCATTGATGTCACAGCATCAGGTAGGGCATTGCAAGCAAACTCTGGCAGGCGAGAGCCCCTTACCCAGAGTGCACTGCTCACATATTGCATAACCACAGTGACCAGGAATCAGTGATGGTCATTTTGATGCAGCTCTAGTTAGAAGTGCTGAGCCAGATGCAGGGATCAAGGTGGCTGATGGCTTTGGCTGGACTCGGAAGACCTGGTGGCCAAAACTGTGACAAGGCAGCAGGTGAAAAGCTTGAAATACTCAGCTATGGCTAAGTATAGTCAGACTCACCACTGAAGCACCTCGCATGCGGCAAGATGAAGACTGCTTGTCCTTTAATAAAGTGCTGCAGCTGGGCCTTTTATGGCTCTAGTTTATTTGAGCCATAGATAGTCTGAGCAGCAGTGGCTGGCTCTGTCAAAAGTACATGTGTCTACTACAGTACACATTTTAAAAAAATTTTACATCACATCATTACTTCTTTTACTGGTGCAGCTATAATGAATTTGCCAAGTTGCCATAATGTCTGGTTGACAAAATGCCAGTGGATGAAATTTCCTAGAACCAGCCTAAATACAAGTATACTTTTTTGTTTTTTAATTGTAAGCTCTTTGTAAAATGAAACTAAACAATACACTGGGGCCTACTAGACTATAAAGTACTATGTTCACTGACTTATAACTTTATTGAACCATTGAGTAAAATGAAAAATAATATTTTTATCTTGTATGGTTTTACTTTATACCTTAATTACTTTATAATCCCGTCGAACTTTTCACCCAGAATTTTTTCCGGAATTTAGTGATCCGGGCCCGATTTTTATTTGCTTAATAATACCTTAATTACTTTATAATATAACATTTAAAAAATCAATACCAACAAGCTATTTAAGGTAATATAACGGTATCATTAGTTTATGTTCATTAGAGTCAATAGTTATGCAAGGACAGTAGGTTAAGTCTAAAAGTAGCATTGTTTTGTTAATTTTTCTACTAGAACCATATATTTATTTATGTACACATTATTGGTGTGTTTTTGATAATTTACTACTCAATTTTCAAGAAACTTTTTAATCATATTTAAACTTCTTAATCTCATCTCTAACAGACTGCTCCCAACATGCCAGAGTACCAGAGCAAAGCCAAAAAATTGTTTCGCCGATTGAATTCTACTTCACCATCAAGGTGCAGTCTGGAATCTGGTGCCTACACATTCCAGTAAGTTCTTGTACCCCTCACACTGATCTAGTTAGCTCGTTTTGTCTTATTTTTACAAATTCTGTCTCTAACTTGACCTTCAGAGGCTTCAATGACCCCATTTAATATTCGTGTCATTAGCCTTGGTCACCATTGAGCTCCTTGACCCCATATGACCCCAGAACTTTGATCACTACTGAGCTCCGTGACCCCATATGTCGAGAAAAATAAGACTGAAAACACTAGAACTAAATTAGATGTTAAATTGAATAAGTAAGATAAGGAGCCAGTAAGTGGGCGCAGGGCCCAAACCAGTATATTTATATGACATTAAATTGCAGGGGGTTTGAATTGAAGATAATAAAGAGAGGGGTGGAGTGCGCGACTAAAGAGAGAGGTGAGAATGGAGAGCCAATCAGAAGGCAGCAGGGGAGAGAGAGATAAGAATAACAAGATTGAGCTAGACAGAGAGAGAGAAAACAGAGTAAACAGAGACAAGTGAAGGTGAACTAAGAAATGAATAGGAAAGTCGCGACACCATATGACCCCTGACTTCGATCACTACTGACCTCCGTGACCCCAAATGACCTCTGGCCTATTTGAACAGCTACCAGATCGACTCGGGAGTCTGCTACCTGGCCCTTGCCGGTTGCAATTTCTCTAAACGCTTGGCCTTCTCCTACCTGGACGATCTCCGTCGCGAATTCGCCAACCAATTCGACACCGTCCGGGTGGACTCGGTGGCCCGGCCCTACCATTTCATAGAATTCGAGCAGTACATCAAGAAGGCTCGCCGCTCATTTGTTGACAGCCGGGCCAACCGCAATCTGGCCATGCTGGGCGCCGAGCTGCAGGATGTCCAACGGATTATGGTAGAAAATATGGACGAAGTGCTGGCCAGGGGCGAGTCCTTAGCAACGCTGGACGACAAGGCTAGCCACCTGTCGTTGCTGTCGCGCAGGTATCGCGACGATGCAGCGTATTTGAATTTGCGCTCGGTTTACGCCAGATACGGCATCGCCTGCATTGTCATTTTGATGCTGTTCTGCTACATCTACGAGGGTCACTCAGAAAGTTCTTAGCCTGAACAAGAAAACAGCAACAAATGAACTAAAAAACGACTACAAGTGCTCAAAATACTCTCCACCGGCATTGATACAGGCTTGCATCCTGTGAAACCAGCTGTCGAAGCAATGCCGCCAATCCTCATCCCGGAGCTCCTCGATGATGTTTTTGAACTCATTTACAGCTTCTTCCGGTGAAGAAAAAACCTGGCCCTTCAGAATCTCCTTGCACTTCGGAAACAGAAAAAAGTCGCACGGTGCCAGGTCTGGACTGTAAGCAGGGTGAGTCATCAGCTGGACCCCACAGTCAGCCAGAAACTCCAGAGTTTGAGCCGCCGTGTGCGCGCTGGCGTTGTCGTGGTGCAGAAGCACCCCACGCATTCCGCACCTTGGGCGCCTCTGGCTCACAGCAGAAAAGACCTTGGGCAGGCAAACCGTTGTGTACCAGTCAGCGGTGACTGTCTGGCGATCTTCAAGTGAAACGGAAGCCACATGCCCAGTGCGCATGAAGAAACAGGCCACCATCTGCTTGCCGACACTCCGGCTGCGTCGAAACTTTGTGGGGCTGTCCTCGTCTCCAAAGGTCCACATGGCTGACTGGCGCTTGCTTTCGGGGTCGTATTGATAAATCCAGGTCTCATCGCCCGTGAGGATGTCCCAGATACGCCGGCTGGTCCCGGATTCGAATTTCTGCAGCATGAATCGGCACCAAGCCACCCTGGTGTCCTTCTGCACGTCCGACAGCTGATGGGGGATCCACCGGGAAGCCAGCTTCCGCACTCCAAGGTGTTCGTGCATAATGGCGTGCACACTCCCCGATCCAATACCGATCTCCTGCTGGATCTGCTGGTAGGTCACTCGCCGGTCAGCGGCAATCATGCTGGACACAGCGCAGATATTTTCTGGAGTCACTGCGTCACAGGGTCTCCCGGATCGATGTTCATCTTCGAGGCTTTCTCGACCTCGGCGAAACTCAGCGAACCAGTTTTTGACGGTTGCGTATGAAGGACATACATGGGTGAAAACGTTCTGTAAAGTTTGATACGATTCGGCCGAAGACTTGCCTTGCTTGAAGTGCAAGTAAATCATTGCTCTGAAGTCGCGATTTTCCAGCTTCATTGTTGAATTGAAGAACTCAGGGGGTGAACTGACTTTAACTCGCTGCAGTGGACTCAAAAGTGGCTGCTTCTGTTTGAAATTTTTGCTGCGATACTTTTAAAAGTTGGTCTTTACCATAGACAAATTTCATGCTTCTACGTCTCGTGGATCCTACTCAGGCTAAAGACTTTCTGAGTGACCCTCGTACTTCAAATTCCTGTGGTAGACTAAGTTTAAAAACTAATGAGGTGCCGAAGCAATTGACTATTTAATTACAGTCATAGTTACTCTTACTGTTTACCCAATTAGGAAAATGCAGAAATAAGAATATAGAATGACCTGACCTGATTTTCTGAGAAATTTCTGAGAAACTGAGTTACTGACCTGAACCAGGCGTTGGCTTAGTTGTTGATTGATTCAATTCCCGTCTTTCTTGAACAACATTCCGTGCCTTTTAATTTTTTGTGCTATTTTCATTGGTATTCTTCTATGACAGGTGATTTCTCGCTTTTTTGATTTGCATAATATTAGCCTTTTTATGTAATTTGCAAAATTACGTCTTATCAAACGGTGCTTTTCTGTAAGAGTATTTGCCTTGCTTAACTATACTTTGGCAATGCAAACAGTCCATCAGCGACTGTTAGTTTTTATCCTTTGAAACTTTTGTAGGTGAATTGTTTATTTTTATTACAGTCCTGTTAGACATTGGAAATCCTGTTCGATATTATACATCCTGTTAGATATAAATACTGTTAGACAGTATAAATCTTTTTAGACAGTCGAGATCCTGTTAGACAGTAGAAATCCTGTTGGATATGCAGTAGGAACCCTGTTAGACAGTAGAAATCCTGTTAGACAGTAGAAATCCTGTTAGACAGTAGAAATCCTGTTAGACAGTATAAATCTTTTTAGACAGTCGAGATCCTGTTAGACAGTAGAAATCCTGTTGGATATGCAGTAGGAACCCTGTTAGACAGTAGAAATCCTGTTAGACAGTAGAAATCCTGTTAGACAGTAGAAATACTGTTAGACAGTAGAAATCCTGTTAGACAGTAGAAATACTGTTAGACAGTAGAAATACTGTTAGACAGTAGAAATACTGTTAGACAGTAGGAACCCTGTTAGACAGTAGGAACCCTGTTAGACAGTAGGAACCCTGTTAGACAATAGAAACCCTGTTAGACAGTAGGAACCCTGTTAGACAGTAGAAATCCTGTTAGACAGTAGAAATACTGTTAGACAGTAGAAATACTGTTAGACAGTAGAAATACTGTTAGACAGTAGGAACCCTGTTAGACAGTAGGAACCCTGTTAGACAGTAGGAACCCTGTTAGACAATAGAAACCCTGTTAGACAGTAGAAATACTGTTAGACAGTAGAAATACTGTTAGACAGTAGAAATACTGTTAGACAGTAGAAATACTGTTAGACAGTAGAAATCCTGTTAGACAGTAGAAATACTGTTAGACAGTAGAAATACTGTTAGACAGTAGAAATACTGTTAGACAGTAGAAATACTGTTAGACAGTAGAAATACTGTTAGACAGTAGGAACCCTGTTAGACAGTAGGAACCCTGTTAGACAATAGAAACCCTGTTAGACAGTAGAAATCCTGTTAGACAGTAGAAATACTGTTAGACAGTAGAAATACTGTTAGACAGTAGAAATACTGTTAGACAGTAGAAATACTGTTAGACAGTAGAAATACTGTTAGACAGTAGAAATACTGTTAGACAGTAGGAACCCTGTTAGACAGTAGGAACCCTGTTAGACAATAGAAACCCTGTTAGACAGTAGAAATCCTGTTAGACAGTAGAAATACTGTTAGACAGTAGAAATACTGTTAGACAGTAGAAACACTGTTAGACAGTAGAAATACTGTTAGACAGTAGGAACCCTGTTAGACAGTAGGAACCCTGTTAGACAGTAGGAACCCTGTTAGACAATAGAAACCCTGTTAGACAATAGGAACCCTGTTAGACAGTAGGAACCCTGTTAGACAGTAGGAACCCTGTTAGACAGTAGGAACCCTGTTAGACAGTAGGAACCCTGTTAGACAGTAGGAACCCTGTTAGACAGTAGGAACCCTGTTAGACAGTAGGAACCCTGTTAGACAGTAGGAACCCTGTTAGACAATAGGAACCCTGTTAGACAGGTCATCCTGTTATAGAGAAGAATGCAAGAAACGTTGTTAGACCTTTTTAGAAGATCCTTCTTTTAAACAGACTGTAATAAAGCGGGGTTTAGCAGAAGGGCTGAAAGCTTTTAGGATTTGGCTGGTATCACATCTATCTTTATTCAATACTCTCTATGCATTCCACTTGGATATCTTTTGCAATAAACAAGTCGAATACAGCAAATGGATTGCTAAATTATTTAATTTGCGCCACGTCGGGAACCTGCATGAGTCTGGAACTATATAATATTGAATAGTATGAAGATTTTGTGTTCAGAGTCTAGTCTCGATGACCTTGGGGCGTCAACTACTTAGCTTTATAATCCGAGCACTATATTATATCGAGCAGATTCTTTATGAGTATCAACTATCGTTTCTGTATGCCCAGATCGCAGCTCTCAGAGCGGCACTGTGTGTTTTATTCGACTGCTGCTCCATGCGCTCTCTCCATTCCTCTTCCTCTCAGCTGCTGGGTGCGCACTTCTAGCTAGAGTCTCACTTGTTTATCAGGCTATGGATCCCTTGCCTTATAATTGAATTTAAAAGTACTTTTCCTGTTTGTAAGTTGGGAGTGACTTTTTGTACAGCTGTACAGTTGAGGCCGTTTGAATTTGGGCCTAACTGTTAGATAGGTTATGAATAACTGTTATATAGGATGTTGATAACTGTTAGATAGGGTGTTGAAAACTGTTAGATAGGGTGTTGATAACTGTTAGATAGGGTCTTGATAGCTGTTAGATAGGATGTTGATAACTGTTAGAATCAGATAGAATGTTCCTAACTGTTAGATAGAATGTTGATAACTGTTAGATAGGGTATGATACATGTTAGATAGGGTGTTGATAACTGTTAGATAGGGTGTTGATAACTGTTAGATAGGGTCTTGATAGCTGTTAGATAGGTCGTTCCTAACTGTTAGATAGGGTGTTGATAACTGTCAGATAGGGTGTTGATAGCTGTTAGATAGGGTGTTGATAACTGTTAGATAGGATGTTGCTAACTGTTAGATAGGGTTTTGATAACTGTTAGATAGGATATTGATAACTGTTAGATATGATGCTGATAACTGTTAGATATGATGTTGATAACTGTTAGATAAATATTGATGATGCTAGATATAGTAACATTTCGAAAAATTCACAAAGCCTAACTCTGCACACTTGATAAGAAAAAGACAATTATATTCTTTCCAGCTACGTCAGCGGCCGCAGCAGCAACAGTGGCGGCAGCGGCAGCAGAAGCAGCAGACGTTGGCTGCTTAGACTGCCAATAAAATTTAAAAAATCGTCAGTGCTATTCTTTTGTACTTGTGCTTACCTTGTATACTTTTGCCAGCTTTGGTTTAGTCCTGTAGTCCTGTATTTCTGATTAATCGATTCGAACTCGAGATGAAGGGTTTCTTATCGAAGCTCGGAGGTCCTCCAGCCTCATCGTCAATGTCGTCATCGTCATCGACCTCTGCCGGAGCTTCTCATGACGCAGGCGGCGGCGGTTTCATTGGCAGGACCTTCCACCTGCACCGCTACCAGCTGGTTGTGGAGGAGAAAATCGCCGAAGGCGGCTTCGCCGTTGTGTTTAAAGTGCGCAGCACTCAAGACGGTCGAATATTTGCGCTAAAACGCATGTGCGTCAATAGTGAGAACAGTCTGCAGATCTGCCAGCGGGAGATCACCATTGTGGTGCGTGTTGTCATGGTGATCTATTGTGCGCGGCTGTGGAACAGTTTGTACACACAGCTATGGAACAGCTCCCCTCACTGTCAGTGTGCACACACTGCTATGGAACAGCTCCCCTCACTATCAGTGTGCACACACAGCTATGGAACAGCTCCCCTCACTGTCAGTGTGTACACACACAGCTATGGAACAGCTCCCCTCACTGTCAGTGTGTACACACACAGCTATGGAACAGCTCCCCTCACTGTCAGTGTGTACACACACAGCTATGGAACAGCTCCCCTCACTGTCAGTGTGTACACACACAGCTATGGAACAGTTCCCCTCACTGTCAGTGTGCACACACAGCTATGGAACAGCTCCCTCACTGTCAGTGTGTACACACACAGCTATGGAACAGTTCCCCTCACTGTCAGTGTGCACACACAGCTATGGAACAGCTCCCCTCACTGTCAGTGTGTACACACGCAGCTATGGAACAGCTCCCCTCACTGCCAGAGTGTACACACACAGCTATGGAACAGCTCTCTCACTGTCAGAGTGTACACACACAGCTATGGAACAGCTCCCTCACTGTCAGAGTGTACACACGCAGCTATGGAACAGCTCCCCTCACTGTCAGTGTGTACACACGCAGCTATGGAACAGCTCCCCTCACTGTCAGAGTGTACACACACAGCTATGGAACAGCTCCCTCACTGTCAGTGTGTACACACACAGCTATGGAACAGTTCCCCTCACTGTCAGTGTGTACACACACAGCTATGGAACAGCTCCCCTCACTGTCAGTGTGCACACACACACAGCTATGGAACAGCTCCCCTCACTGTCAGTGTGCACACACACACAGCTATGGAACAGCTCTCCTCACTGTCAGTGTGCACACACAGCTATGGAACAGCTCCCCTCACTGTCAGAGTTTGTACACATAGCATCAATATTTGAAAAGCCTACTTATTGACTTAGCAAAAGAACCAAGTCTGCAATTGTTCAATTTGCCTAGTCACGTATTGGCCTCGGGCATATCCAAATAAATTTGCATAATGATATTTTAAACTTCGGATTGGCTTCATCAGCCCGCCGCATCCAATGACCTTTATTTGCAGCGGTCGCTAACCCACAAGAACATTATTAAATACGTTGACGACTGCGTTAATCACCTGCCAAACGGTGTTTACGAAGTGCTGCTACTCATGACCTACTGCAAAAGTGAGTAGGGAGGTAATCTGTTGATTTACGTCATGTGCGTAGAACAGTGGGACAAAAAGAGGTGGAGAGATAAAGGGAAGGATATGTGGATAAATAGAGGGGTAGAGTGTGAGAAAGAAGGATAGAGGGGCAGAGATAGAGGGGTAGAGTGAGAGATAGAGGGGTAGAGTTAGAGATAGAGGGGTAGAGTGAGAGATAGAGGGGTAGAGTGAGAGATAGAGGGGTTAGAGTGTGAGAAAGAAGGATAGAGAGGCAGAGATAGAGGGATAGAGAGGCAGAGTGAGAGGGGTAGAGTGAGAGATAGAGGGGTGGAGTGTGAGATAGAAGGATAGAGAGGCAGAGATAGAGGGATAGAGAGGCAGAGTGAGAGGGGTAGAGTGAGAGATAGAGGGGTGGAGTGTGAGATAGAAGGATAGAGGCAGAGATAGAGGGATAGAGAGGCAGAGTGAGAGGGGTAGAGTGAGAGATAGAGGGGTAGAGTGAGAGATAGAGGGGTAGAGTGAGAGATAGAGAGGTAGAGTGAGAGATAGAGGGGTAGAGTGAGAGATAGAAGTGTAGAGTGTGAGATAGAAAGATAGAGAGGCAGAGATAGAGGGGTAGAGTGTGAGATAGAAGGATACAGAGGCAGAAATAGAGGGATAGAAAGGCAAAGATAGAGGGGTAAAGTGTGAGATAGAAGGATACAGAGGCAGAGATAGAGGAATAGAGAGGCAAAGATAGAGGGGTAGAGTGTGAGATAGAAGGATACAGAGGCAGAAATAGAGGGATAGAGAGGCAAAGATAGAGGGGTAAAGTGTGAGATAGAAGGATACAGAGGCAGAGATAGAGGGATAGAGAGGCAAAGATAGAGGGGTAGAGTGTGAGATAGAAGGATACAGAGGCAGAAATAGAGGGATAGAGAGGCAAAGATAGAGGGGTAAAGTGTGAGATAGAAGGATAGAGGCAGAGATAGAGGGTTAGCTAGGGAGGAATAGAACTAGATGCGAGTTCAGATGATTTGAATCAAAGTCGAGTCAAACTGAAACTGAGACCGCAGGCTGCGCAGCCGAGGCTGTACTATGTGACCTTCACCCGTGCCCGCAGAGACAGTAGTGGGGCAGCTGAACGATTGCGCCCAGTCTGGCGGGCACTTGACTGAGTCGCATATTCTGCGCATATTCTGCGACGTATGCGAGGCCGTGTCGAGGCTGCACCACTGTCACACGCCCGTGCAGCACCGCGATCTCAAAGTAGAGAATGTACTAATAGACGATTCCGGCAACTATGTACTGTGCGACTTTGGCAGCGCCACTGTGCGCGTGCTGCAGCCAGCTGTTCAGGGCGCCGCTCCAGTTGAAGAGGAGATTCAAAAGTACACGACGTTAGCCTATCGCAGCCCTGAGATGGTGGACCCGTACTCTGGCCGGCCTATCGGCACTAAGGCTGACATCTGGGCGCTGGGCTGTATGCTGTACAAGTTGGCGTACTTCAGTCTGCCATTCGGCGAAAGCACCCTGGCTATCAGTTCCGGCCGTCTGTGCCTGCCTGACCGGCCTGAATATTCTGTTGAATTGCGCAAACTGATTCGCTATGCGTTGCAGCCGGACCCCAGCCTGAGGCCGGACATATTCCAGATCTGTCATTTGGCATTTCAATTGGCTGGCCGAGTTAATCCGGTGCAAAATGTCAATGTGAGCTGGGCGTCAGCGCTAATTAGATGACGAGGAATTCCGTGCCCTAGTTACTCACGCCGTTTACCCAGAGATATCAATTTAAGTCACCCAAAAAATAATAAGGGCGGAGAGCAGTGGCGGATTTAAAAGGAGGGGGGCGGGGGCTGCCGATGATGGCGCCCCCTTTTCTTTGCCTTAAAAAAGATCTTTACCGCCTTCAGTTTGTTCAGTATGGCGCCCCTCAAGATCGCCCTCTAGTGTATATCATAGCGCCCCTCTAGTGTATATTATGGCGCCCCTCTAGTGTATATTATGGCGCCACTCTAGTGTATATTATGGCGCCCCTCTAGTGTATATTATGGCGCCCCTCTAGTGTATATTATGGCGCCCCTCTAGTGTATATTATGGCGCCACTCTAGTGTATATTATGGCGCCCCTCTAGTGTATATTATGGCGCCACTCTAGTGTATATTATGGCGCCACTCTAGTGTATAGAATGGCGCCCCTCTAGTGTATATTATGGCGCCACTCTAGTGTATATTATGGCGCCACTCTAGTGTATAGAATGGCGCCCATCTAGTGTATATTATGGCGCCCCTCTAGTGTATATTATGGCGCCACTCTAGTGTATATTATGGCGCCACTCTAGTGTATATTATGGCGCCCCTCAAGATCGCCCTCTAGTGTATATTATGGCGCCACTCTAGTGTATATTATGGCGCCACTCTAGTGTATATTATGGCGCCACTCTAGTGTATATTATGGCGCCCCTCAAGATCGCCCTCTAGTGTATATTATGGCGCCACTCTAGTGTATATTATGGCGCCACTCTGGTGTATAGGATGGCGCCACTCTAGTGTATATTATGGCGTCATTCTAGTGTATATTATGGCGCCACTCTAGTGTATATTATGGCGCCACTCTAGTGTATATTATGGCGCCACTCTAGTGTATATTATGGCGCCTCCCTAGTGTATATTATGGCGTCATTCTAGTGTATATTATGGCGTCATTCTAGTGTATATTATGGCGTCATTCTAGTGTATATTATGGCGCCCCTCTAGTGTATATTATGGCGCCCCTCTAGTGTATATTATGGCGCCACTCTAGTGTATATTATGGCGCCACTCTAGTGTATATTATGGCGCCACTCTAGTGTATATTATGGCGCCACTCTAGTGTATATTATGGCGCCCCCACTCTAGTGTATATTATGGCGCCACTCTAGTGTATATTATGGCGCCACTCTAGTTTATATTATGGCGCCACTCTAGTGTATATTATGGCGCCACTCTAGTGTATATTATGGCGCCCCCACTCTAGTGTATATTATGGCACCCCCACTCTAGTGTATATTATGGCGCCACTCTAGTGTATAGGATGGCGCCACTCTAGTGTATATTATGGCGCCACTCTAGTGTATATTATGGCGCCCCCACTCTAGTGTATATTATGGCACCCCCACTCTAGTGTATATTATGGCGCCACTCTAGTGTATATTATGGCACCCCCACTCTAGTGTATATTATGGCACCCTTACTCTAGTGTATATTATGGCACCCCCACTCTAGTGTATATTATGGCGCCACTCTAGTGTATATTATGGCACCCCCACTCATGGTTAATATCCGCCCCCCCCCCATTTTATAATTCTAAATCCGCCCCCGGCGAAGATGAAAGGAGAAAAGAGAGAGTAGACAAGAGCATAGATAAGAAGAAATAAAAGGAGAGGAGAGAGCTGAGAGGCGACACTAACCCTGAGTGGCTGGATTACTATTGCTAAGTTTCAAAGGACTCTTTTAGTGGCACAGAATGCACAGTAGGCGTCTGTACCTTTTCAAAATCAGGCAATATCGCACCTGAAAATAAACTTTGTGTCTGTGTCTACTAGACCTAGTGCTAGGATTTTACAAGTGTTTAAATAGAAGTTTTACCCAGCTGGTTGCATTTGTCTTTGACCAAACAGAAATCGGAAATACCTCGCTTCGACATTCTCAACGCGCCGCCAACTGAAAGCGAAAATCGTCGCGAAATCAGCAAATCGCCTAGCGTTGGGTGAGTCGCCGTAGTCTTTGTGTCCGTCTTGGCGTGTCTTTGTGTCCGTCTTAGCGTTTTTGTGTCTGTTTTAGCGTGTCCTTGTGTGTCTTAACGTGCCTTTGTGTCTGTCTTAACTTGCCTTTGTGTCCGTCTTGGCGTGTCTTTGTGTCCGTCTTGGCGTGTCTTTGTGTCCGTCTTAGCGTTTTTGTGTCTGTTTTAGCGTGTCCTTGTGTGTCTTAACGTGCCTTTGTGTCTGTCTTAACTTGCCTTTGTGTCCGTCTTGGCGTGTCTTTGTGTCCGTCTTGGCGTGTCTTTGTGTCCGTCTTGGCGTGTCCTTGTGTCCGTCTTAGCGTGTCCTTATGTCCGTCTTGGCGTGGCTTTGTCTTGGCGTGTCTTTGTGTCCGTCTTGGCGTGTCCTTGTGTCCGTCTTAGCCTGTTTTTGTGTTCGTCTTAGCATGCCTTTGTGTCCATCTTGGCGTGTCTTTGTGTCCGTCTTAGCGTGTCCTTATGTCCGTCTTGGCGTGGCTTTGTGTCTGTCTTGGCGTGTCTTTGTGTCCGTCTTGGCGTGTCCTTGTGTCCGTCTTGGCGTGTCCTTGTGTCCGTCTTGGCGTGGCTTTGTGTCTGTCTTGGCGTGTCTTTGTGTCCGTCTTAGCGTGCCTTTGTGTCCGTCTTGGCGTGTCTTTGTGTCCGTCTTAGCGTGTTTTTGTGTCCGTCTTAGCGTGTTTTTGTGTCCGTCTTAGCGTGTTTTTGTGTCCGTCTTGGCGTGTCCTTGTGTCCGTCTTAGCGTGTCCTTGTGTCCGTCTTAGCGTGTTTTTGTGTTCGTCTTAGCGTGTTTGTGTTTGCCTTAGTGTCTCTTAATGTATGTCTGTGTCTTGATGTCTGCGGGTCTCAATTTATTTTTTTGTGTTTTAATGGTTGTGTGTCTTCGTTCCACTTTAAACTTGATGTCTATCCATCTTAAAATGATAGAATCTGTATTAATAAATATGTCTTAGCATCGGACTGTCGTAGTACATCATAGTCATTCAGACTTTCACGCCTCCCTTAGGAAGGGACAAGTCTGCTAGTCTACCTTTACTAAATTTTCCAATCTATTCTACTGATACTACTGATCAGTATTTAAGTACTGTATTGTCATTCTCTTTCGCAGCCGAATCGCTACTCAATCCGCTTCGACGGTGGCGCCGCGTCCGCCTCTTGTCGCCGGCGTCGTCCAACAGAAGCCGCCGCAGCCGCCGCCGCAGCAGCACCAGCCGCAGCAGCACCAGCCGCAGCAGCACCAGCCGCAGCAGCACCAGCCACAGCAGTTGCCGCAGGCTTCGTCGTCCGCATCGGCCGGTTCGCCGATCAAAGCGGCTCCTCCTTTTCCGACAGCGACAGCGGCTGCTGCTGCTGCTGCGGACGCGGCGCTGAATAAATCTACTGTGCGCCAACGGCCGAGACCGTCGCAGGCGCAGCAGCAGCAGCAGAAACAGACGCTGAAACAGCCATGGGTGACGCTTGAACCTCAGCAGCAGACTTCCTCGTCCGCTGCTGCGTCTGCGACTGCCGCTGCCGCCGCACCAGCGCAGCCATCTGCCGGCAATCGCAGCTCGTCACTGTTCGACGTTCGGGTTAGCGAATTCGCCCCAGCGACTGGCTGGGTGGGCCTCGGCGAGGTGCGCGCTGCGCTGATGGAGTAGATAGGGGGCTTCTGACTTTAGCCACCTCCCACCCTCCCAGATCCTCAGTTGCTGGGCCAGCCTCCCAGATCCTCAGTTGCTGGGCCAGCCTCCCAGATCCTCAGTTGCTGGGCCAGCCTCCCAGATCCTCAGTTGCTGGGCCAGCCTCCCAGATCCTCAGTTGCTGGGCCAGCCTCCCAGATCCTCAGTTGCTGGGCCAGCCTCCCAGATCCTCAGTTGCTGGGCCAGCCTCCCAGATCCTCAGTTGCTGGGCCAGCCTCCCAGATCCTCAGTTGCTGGGCCAGCCTCCCAGATCCTCAGTTGCTGGGCCAGCCTCCCAGATCCCCAGACTTGGCCGCCGAGCTTCAGATTAAGTTTTTCAATTTAAACTCTTGATAATTTGCCAGCACACTCTCCCGATTTTATCCATTCCCAGTCGCAACAGTCCGGCTCTCAAGAGCAGCCAGCATTTTCAGCGGCAGCAACTGCAGCAGCGGCGGCGGCGGCCGCTCCAGCCAGCAGCCAGGCCGGCTCTCTGGACCGGCTGCGTCACGCCTCCCAGCAGCAGCAGCAGCCTCCGCCTTCCATCGCCGGCTGGAACCCTTTTGCCACAGACGATGATCAGCACCAGCCCGAGACGGCTGTTGGCCGCGGTGCGTCTGTCGGGACCAGCGGCGCCGCCGCCGCCGACGGGAACAGCTCCGAGGACGCGCTGGAGGACGCCATGTTCGGTTTGGAGTTCGACAGAATCAGACGAGCCGGCTCGCAGAGCAGTGAGTCCTCTGTCGATTTTATTTTTTGCCTCTAGCTTTTTAAGAACATGTGCATTCTATGCTACTTATTTCGCTCTAGTAGCACATTTAGTTTAACGTATTTAATTCGCTTCTTTTTGCAGGCATGGCGGCGCAAAAATCACGCGAAGATTTAGTTATGGAGGAGCCCGATCCCGCATTTGATCCGTTTGGCGCGGCGCCTATTAATCCTAAGCGTGAGTCATCAATGGTTAATACTAGCTAGCTAATAAGGACTTAACAGCACATTTTAATGACTTTTTATGACTTATTCATTTCAATTCCATAGATATAGTGTGCAAATTAGCATAACGTTTTCACGTGTCGTCATGTGAATTTTTTTACCGAATTAGACAAATTTTTACTGTTTTATCCTTAGATTTCTACTTTCAGTAGCCGATCTCGCACATTCCATCCTATATTTGCATCAATCAATCTTTACAGTAAAATCCAAGCACTCAAGCGGCTCCGGTGGCAATTCCGCCAGCGCCGATCGGTCGAAAAAATCGCGCCGATCCAAACGCGAACAGACGCGAGCTCGCCGCGGCGAACAGCATCACCAGCTTCATCATCATCATCACCGGGCTGACGTTGACTGGCTGTGCGCCGGCAGCGATGATGAAACCGCCTGCGGTCTGGACCGCTCGGGCCGGTCCGACCTGTTCGCAGCGATCCCATTCCGCAAAGATCCCGACGACAAGTCGCGCTACGAACAATTGGACCATTGCTACTCAGACGAAGAGGTGCTGCAACAATCGTCTATTGCTAATTTTAATTTTATAGCCTCGGATAATGACAACACCGGGTCCAAACAGCTGCCGCGTCAGGTTGACTGCGGCAGCGCTGCACCGGCGGCTACTGTCGTCGATCCTGTCGCAGTTCCTGACCACCAACTAGGAGCTGGACGACACCGTCTGCGACCACCGTCTAGGGAGACATCCTCCGACGGTCTGGACGAGTATGGCACCGACGACGGAGGCGGTGGCGGCGGTGGTTGCGGCCCAAGTGTCGGAGTCGGGGCTCGCAGAATCCCTATCACCGGCGGCGGCACCGGAGGCGCTCCTAGCGGCGCTGCCGGTGGCAACCGCCTGTTCAACTACGTGACCCTGATGGAGGACGCGGCCGATGCCGGCAGTCTGGACAGTCGATCCTTTGAACTCGGCGGCGGCGGCAGCAGCCTCACAGCCGACAAGGCCAGTGTGCTGTCGTTTGGCGACTACGACAACGGCGTCAGCGGCAGCCAGGTCCAGGCTCCACTGCCGGCCCCACCGCAGGCGACAGCCGATCGCATTGTCGGGCATCAGTACGGCGTCCGGCCTCTGCTAGATGACGATGAATTGTCCGAAGGTGAACGGCTTAGCGACTGTGGCGGAGGAGGCGGCGTCGGTGGAGCCAGCGACTCGTCGGATCCGTTCTCGCTGGCGCCGTTCAAGCCACCGAAGCAGCGCAGGCGACCTACTGGCTCGAATCGGCAGCCGGCGCCGCCGCCCCAGCAGCCCCAGCAGATTCAGCGGCCGCCTTCAAAGCCAACAACTCGGCACGCTTTCGAAATGAAAGACGCTACAGCGAACGATCCGGATTCGGATTTCGATCCTCGTGCAGGCGAGCTGCCGAGGACAGCGGCGCCGGTTCAGCCTTCTGCAGCGCCTCCAGCTCCGACTAAGCCGTCGCAGCCTCGGCCGTCCGCCGTCGCTGTCGCTGTATCGTCTTCATCGGCGACGAGCGTCTCCACGCCGTCGACAAAGTTCATCAGCAGTCCGTCGCGGAGTCAGCGTAGGCCACAGCCGCCAGTTGACGATCGGCCACTGCCGCAAATCGGCGTCACCAGCGACGACGGCTTTGCTGCCGACTTTTTCGACGCATCAGACGACGAAGCCGGCGCCTCGTTGGTCGCCTCAGCGGCCGGAGCTTCTTCGCCTCCGGCGTCGCCGCCGCCGCTTAGATCGGCGTCCTTGTCTTCCCCGTCGGCTGGAGCCGTCGGCACCGCCGCGGCCACTCCGGCGACAAATTCCGCATCTGTGGCCGTCAAGCCGAAATCCTCGGGTCGGTTTCGCAGTCTGCTTGGCGGCGGCGACGCATCAGCACCGGCTGCGGCGTCAACGGCGCCGCCGCCAGCCTCGCTGTCCTCCTCGGCTCCGTCAGCTGCCGCAGTGACGCAGCAGTCAGTGCCGGTATCGGCTGCGCCAGCAGCGCCGGCCGCCGACCTGCCTGTCAGCGGATCCGGCAGCGTCGTCGGCGGCGGCGGTGGCAGCGGTAAGAAGGCCAAGAAAAAAGAAAAAGTGGCGGCGGCTTTTGCCAATCTCAGCTTTGTCGACTTCGACTCGGGCGCTGAGGACGGCAGCGGCAGGGCGGCTGCGTCAGCTGTAGATTAGGCTGGAGACAGGCTTACAGTGCTGATTTTATTGACCCTAAACCTATTAGATTACCGTTTGTATCCGATAAGTCTCTGCGCTCACTGATCACCTACTGAGAGGTACCGTATAACTGCCGCTGGTATTTTTCTCTGCACCCGGACAAAGGAGTCATAATATTAAATTTATTTGCTAACTGTTATGAGTAATTGAAATTGTAATAATTTCAAGAGTTAATCCGCATTGCATTCACAGTAATGCAGTTATTATTTTTTCCTTAAAACCTTCATGCTTCATTCTATATACAAAATGTTTTCTTTAACGAAACTCGCTTCAATAATTTGGCCGTTTTGAAATGCGCATGCTCTAAATCTCTATTCAGTGTTATTTTGCTTGTTTTCCTTTCTATTAACCGCATATTTGCATCTCTATTTCCGTTTCGGAAGTTAACAGCGCCACTTTAACATTGGTTTTGTCTGCAGAAAAATCTGCGTTTGCTAGCAGAAATTCCAATATGAATTCGCTGAATGTCGATACAAAAGCACACTCGGGCTAGTTATAGTTTGTATTGATCGTTAACATTTTGTTTGTTAATTACATTTCGTGCACATGCGATGAAACTACGAGAATATTTTATCTACAGTTTTGCTAACTATTATTGATATTATTGTTTATCCAAAATAAAACTATTGCGGATGCTAGCTAGTAAATAGAGTGCTTGGAGTAGTCATTTTGGCAACTGCCAGTCTGCCACTGGAAGGCAGATTTAAAATCATCCTCTCCGTAATAGTTGTTTCAAATTAGTCTAGAGAAAGCGTTTATCTATTCATTGGCCTGAAGGGCTGAGGGGCTGACCAGCTAGAAAATCGATAAACCTTTACTTCTAGGCTTTAACTCACCCCGCCCCACACACCAGCCAGTCAATGGGGTAGAAAAGAGGGCATGTTAGATTGGGTCAATCATAAAATCGATAAATCTTAAACTGGCCCCACACACCAGCGACAAAGACAGTCAATTTGATACGCTTGTTGGTTGAGGGGTGGAAAAAAGGCGAAAAATCTTTAACTTTACCAAAAGTTAAGCGATACATTCAGTGTGTGGGGGGTAGGAAAGAGGCTGGAGGCTGAGGGGCCGGCCATAAAATCGATAAATCTTTATTAAACTCAACCCACCACACACCAGCCAAGACATAAAGCCAGTCAGTGGGGTAGAAAAGTGGGGCGGACCAGAAAATCGATAAACCACTCACCCCACACCACCACCAGCCAAACATAGTTAGTCACTCGGGGGGGGGATAGAAAAGAGGGCAGGAAGGACCGCTAGATGTACAAATCGGTTCTTGGAAATATAAAAGATTTTTAGGCTTCAAAATGATTTTGACGTAAACTGTTTGAAATGTTTAATTGTGCGTGATATTCGTTTACGAAAACTTTTATGACTTGTCTGCTCTATTTCTATTTTTCTGTTTTCCATTCTATATAAGAGTATAATGACTCATGAGACCAAGTCCTTCTACTAATGTTCTTTAATTTAGTAACGTCTTCTTCTAAAAAGCAAGCCTTGAAAACAGTTTGCAAGAAACGAAGTGTCCTCTTAAGCTGATTCTAGTAAGGGTCATTCGTACTGTTATTATTGGCTTAAAAAGCTGCACCCAAGCGTTATGCTGCAATGTTGCTGAACTTTGCTAACCTAGAATTGTGATTTACAAGTATAGTGTTCCTTTTCACAGAAGAAAACAATAGTTTCTTTTCCGCCAAAATGATTCAATTAATCAATTGTATTAATTACACGCGTAAATGTGTGTATTTATGCTGATTTCTTACTGCATGCTTCTGCGCATTCTGTTCATTCGCCTCAGTTGCGGTGTTTGAAACGTATCTACATGTTTCTTTCTAGTTTGAGGTCTGCTGGCTTGCTCTATGGAATAAATTTATGTACTATTAAAACTCAGCAGCGCAGCACTTGTGCAATGCTGTTTTTCACCTGTTTTTAATAGTTTCTTCATCCCATGCACACACCTTAATTCCTGTAATTAAGTTTATCTTTGAAGACGCTCTTGTTGTTGTGTAACGAGGTTGGCTTTTAATTTCCAATATGATTATAAATATATATATTAATATATACTGTATAACATACATATATATATATTAAATTTGATTTCTATCATTATATTATTCCTATGCACAGTCGTAGACAGTGGCCGTCGGCCTGCCAGTTTCATTAACGAGTTTTTACAAACTTTGAAAAATCAGCGCTAAAATTTTGGTTTTTTTCCTTCATTTTTTCCCTATATTTGGCGTCGCAAGAGTGTGCCATAACCTTGCAACTGCAACCCCCAGGAACATCAGCGTTATCTTATAGAAAACCCACACAGTCAGCAATTGCAAACCCTAGCTGGCAAAAATGGTCTAACAACCTACAGCGCTACCTTTCCGGTCGTTTAGAGCGGGAAATTCTGCTCTACACGACCGAAAAGGAAATCACCGACCCGTTGTACAAAAAGATCGCAAACAATGAAACGATCGCAGAAGCCAGGCCAAAGTGCAAACAAATTGCAAAACTTATCGAGTCCTCCAGCAAACAGTTTAAAGGCCGCGTCAACGTTGTAGTTCGTATTCATCAGATACTCAATTCCGGCAATTCCTTTAGGATGGCGAACAGATGGACTCATGGACCATGGTACAGCAGACTGAGGAGCTGCATCAGAAGTGGGCCAGTTTGAAGACCTGCAGTATAGTCACTAATAAGACCAAATCGTGGCCTGCTGCCGCAGCGACTCTTGAATGTACTGTACGTATATATTGGGGCTTGCTTAAGCATCACACATATTTGTACACAACTCGCCAACTGCCACAAAACATAGTTGGGCACACAAGTCTGCACCAATTTGGCCATGTGTGACACTGTTGGCACAGTTGCACTCTGATGGTTGGTACATTTAGTTTTGGTTGGGAAACTGCATTGTACTCTCGCTCCTACATACGCTCGTACGAGTATACATATTGATTTTGTTTGTGGAAATTTGTCTATCTATTTTAGTTTGTCTAATTATCAATCTGTTACATCACTGTTATTATGTTGTCATTATGTTAGATAGCATACGTTGGATAAACCAACTTAAGAATTTACTCACATACTCGTTTGGAGATTGATTTAAGCCGGGAATATGATTCATTCCGACCGTTTTAGACGTCTGAACTCGGAATTACTAGTCTGCTAGTTTTAACAATGGCCGCAACAGTGGTCACGGAGCCAAACGATGCTGGATTCAACATTGAGACAATCGCGAAAGCGAAAAGCCACAAGCTTTGTTGGAGAGCTACAAAAGAAGAAGCAAAAAATGAGAGCAATAGCTATCAGTTAATGACAACGATGTAGACTAATGTCGGCGGTACTCGAGAAGTTGCTATTTGTATCGATTCGATTCGATCTAACAGTAATACCAGTGGTATAATCCTAAAGGAGAAAATGGAAAATGGGTTCCGTTATGGGCGATTTCAGCCCAAACCTACTGTAGAGATACTTAGTCGCGTAGGAAACACAGATATCTTGTCAAGCAATTTTTTTAACAATCTTGCTTCTTTTTCACCTAAAAATAGAAGAAACATCTGCTGACATCAGTGACAGAAAATAACTAATTTGGTAAATCACATGACGCATTTATAATTAATAGCTGATTTACTTTATCCGCCCTCGATCGGGATGATATCGATTTTCAAGCACTAATTACTGGATGAATAGGTGAGTGGAAACGTGATGCGAAGTATTTTTGCCTATTTACTGTAGTTGCAAGTTATCTATATATATTATTCGAGCTCTGCGAAAAACGCGTCTGACTCCCCAGGCCACACGACCCCGCAGGTTTGATTCCGTGCTTATGGCCTCGGGGTTATCGTGCAATTCTCGCCCATGTAGGCCAACCCCCAAGGCGCAGAGAGTGTTCGGTACATGACTGACATGAGAACTGTGTTAGATCCCTTTCATATCATACACCAGTCTGATGAAGGCCTCCTCTTTGGTTGATAAATTCTGATCTTTACTGCATGGATTTATCATTAAACATATATGCTTTCAATGAGCTCAAAAATTTAATAATAGTTTTGAAAATTGACAGAGAGAGAGAGAGTCTGAGAGAGGTTGCTGCATGCTGATATACTTTTCTTGCTGATGTCTATGGCCAAACTATCAACTTCTTCGTTGCCCTTTTCGTCCATGTCTATGTCTATGGGCAAGACCAAATCATACTGCGATTCTCGACCTGGTTGGTTCAAGTATCGAATTGGCTGACAAAAGCAATACCAGAGCGTACATGCTGCAGAGAACGCATACCGCTAAATGGAGTTTGGTCATAGACGAATTCAGTTAGAGAGCAATCTCTCCAGTTTGTCCACGCTGCTTCACCGGCGGCTACCGGCGGCGGTTTGATCTTGAATCGTAAAACTGGGTGGGGGCGGACAGAGGGTCCTCTTTAGGGGTGTTCGGGGTTCGGGGTTGGAAGAAATGTTCGGGACGGGGTTCGGGGTTCGGGGTAGGGGTACCGGGTTCGGGGTAAACCCCGAACCCCGAAAAAATGGCCGACCCGAACACCCCTAGTCCTCTCAAATTGCAAATGGGGGACCAATCTAGGCGAGGTCAAAGCGGTCACTGGCCTCCAGGAATCAATAACAGCAGTCTGTCTCTATCGCGGTGGACAAAATGACTGTAGCATATTTGTTCAGTGTCTGGGAACTGCTTGGGGCCCCAGCTCCTGGCAACAAGTGTTGTGGCTTTGGATCGTCAATGAATGTAGTGACAATTCTAAATTTCTGGCATTTTGTCCTGATACGTTACAAAAGCACTCGCCTCAGCTCTAGTAAAGTAAAAAATAATGCAAGACACGATTCACATTACAGGTGGCTGTATTAGAATTACAACACTGTTCCGTTCCGAAGTATATATGAAAAAGTACAACAGACAACTGAAAAATTAAGGTTCTTATGTAATGACAGAAAGAATATTTTACATTTAGCATGTATGATGGCATGCACTACTGGCTTGCAGGCTGATACGTGAAGGATTCGGTTAGGGAAGATGGTGCAGGCAAACCAGTCAGGTATGATAGCATTTTTAGAAAAATGAATTGGTCACTTAATGACAATACGCATTTTAATGCATCCACTGCTGAGTGAGTGACCAACCAGCTTTCGAAATTGCATTTTAAATTGTGTATAAATGTACAACATGACATGGCTAAATTAATGGCTGAACATAAGATGGGCATAAATCGAAAGACACCGCAACTTGCAAAACCATGCGAAATTGACTGACGAGATGGGAATTATTCAGTTCCTTGGCACTGATTGCTTCGTCTGAAGGTGCAAAGCGTCTGGACTCACCGTTCCACGACCAACTGGTTTGATTGTTGGTGGCTCACAGTTATTTGGGGCTTGTGTCCAGAAAAAATAGCCTGGGGTTGTCGTACAATTCGCACCCATTAGGGCCAACACCCCCAAGGCAGAGAGAGTGCACATGCCTGACGATTAGAAACTGGTTGGTTTGGTTTGGTTTGGTGCTGGTTTGTGGGACAATGTTTCCGAAGGCGTTGCGCCAGGGTGCCCAACAGCCCTCCCGTAATTATTATTATTACAAGCCAGTGAACCAAGCCTGTGAGCCAGTGGGTCAGGCGCAAAACTGAAAACATCCTACATCTCGCTGAGGCCATTTTTGTTGCGAAAAGCCCGCTGAGTCGCAATCCATTCGTTCAAAAGTCAAAACTTCTCGACCTGCTGCTGCCCTCCGGTTGAAAAGTACACCGAGGCCTGGCCTAGCAACAGCAGGCAGCAGCCGACGGCCACGCAGCCGCAGTCCAGGCAGCGCTGCCCGCTCTCCCGACTGCCGGCCAGCCGCAGGGCCAACGCGGCCGCCGCCGCTGCGGTGAGCGCGGTTGCCAAAGGCAACGCCGCCAGGATCCAATAGTAGGCCAGAGCTCGCGCCACCTCCAGGCGGAACAGCTGCTGCTCGTCGTCCACGTCGCCTCCCCATCCTCCGCTTCCCGTTGCTCCTTCCCCAGCGTCGCCAGGGAGGACTCTGTGTTGACGTCTTGGTCGCTTACGCCTACGCAGGACTCGAACTTTGGTCACTGACCAGCTGCTGGAGCCGGCCACCAGCAAACTGGCGTTGCTAAGCAACAAGCGGAGTCGTCGGCGACTCCGACGCTGCCGGCCAAGTCGAAGGTCGCAGCGTCGCGTGTCAAATGGAAAGCTAGACGATCCGGGCATTACTCGACATTGAGTTCGCAGGGCGGCCCGGAAGCGGAGGGTCACCTCGCCGTTTGGCCGCACCGCGCGGGTTGAGGCGTGGCGTCTGTGATAGCATGGGGAGGGTTGTCAAAGCCCTTAGCCTTGTCCTGCTCGACTCTCATTGAGTGGCATTGTCTGTTTTCAGACACCTGCTTCCTGACACCTGCTTCCCGATACCTGCTTCCCGATACCTGCTTCCCGATACCTGCTTCCCGATACCTGCTTCCCGATACCTGCTTCCCGATACCTGCTTCCCGATACCTGCTTCCCGATACCTGCTTCCCGATACCTGCTTCCCGATACCTGCTTCCCGATACCTGCTTCCCGATACCTGCTTCCCGATACCTGCTTCCCGATACCTGCTTCCCGATACCTGCTTCCCGATACCTGCTTCCCGATACCTGCTTCCCGATACCTGCTTCCCGATACCTGCTTCCCGATACCTGCTTCCCGATACCTGCTTCCCGATACCTGCTTCCCGATACCTGCTTCCCGATACCTGCTTCCCGATACCTGCTTCCCGATACCTGCTTCCCGATACCTGCTTCCCGATACCTGCTTCCCGATACCTGCTTCCCGATACCTGCTTCCCGATACCTGCTTCCCGATATCTGCTTCCCGATACCTGCTTCCCGATACCTGCTTCCCGATACCTGCTTCCCGATACCTGCTTCCCGATACCTGCTTCCCGATACCTGCTTCCCGATACCTGCTTCCCGATACCTGCTTCCCGATACCTGCTTCCCGATACCTGCTTCCCGATACCTGCTTCCCGATACCTGCTTCCCGATACCTGCTTCCCGATACCTGCTTCCCGATACCTGCTTCCCGATACCTGCTTCCCGATACCTGCTTCCTGATACTCGAATCCCCCCAGCTTGACACCCGATTTCCAGTGTCTAGCGCCCAAAATCCCTCAGCAGCTCACTGACTCCAGATGTCCGCAATGCTGGCATTATTAGTGGCACTGAGACCGCTTTCAACGCCTATCTCAGGCGCCCAGTCGATGTTCGCAGACTCTGTCTTGTTCTTCCTGGCCGCTGCAACCGATTTAGTGTCATTCCAGGCTAGAAGGAAGCTGCCCGACCACTGCAGGACGCCGCCGCGGCTGCCGGCGCTCCCGGTGCCCCGGTCGCTCAGCCCGATGATGGCCACCCCAGTGAGGCTTAGGCGTACTTCACGAACTTGATTCCCGGGGATCGTTAAGTTCATCGTGCTCCCGCTACTGCTGGCATCCAGTGCGCTGTCCAGCAGAGCTGCTAGCTGCTGTTCGACCGCCGGCCTCCGGCAGCTGTCCGACGTTGATGCGGATGGAAGCGGCGATCCGGCGGTCAGAAGCAGCAGCACCAGAAGAGGACTTCGGTGAGGTGCTGGGGAATGGTGTGAGAAAATTGAGGTAAACGTTTTTGCGAAAATGCACTGATGATACGTATTTTGTACGGTAAATGCCATTGTAGGTGAGTGCGCTGGCGCCCCTGGTGCTGGCGCCCCTGGTGCTGGCGCCCCTGGTGCTGGCGCCCCTGCTGCTGGCGCCCCTGCTGCTACAGCAGGACAATGGTAGTGTAATCGAGCCCATCCATGATAATCCACGACCAAGAGTTATCCAACCGCATTTCTACAAGAGTAAACGACAAGACATACTAATAAAGTGATTATTATTTTACTTACAAAACTCGTAGGCCATAAGCTAATTACGTCAATACTTATTCAGGCAATTGTAATTGTTGCTTTTAGTCGCTGGCGATTGAGTCCGGTGCTGCTGCTCTTCCAAACAGCCAGCGCTGCAACTTTTGTAAATATCTGTATAGCTGTCGGAAAGTCGGAAATGTTGAGTCAACATGCCCGAGTCCAATAATAAGTTTGAGAACGAAGCGCATGCTCAGCGCAGACCTATAGGAGTCTCTTTGTGTATTGATTAATTTTTTTCTCCAACTTTGCCCAGGGGTTGACCCAGACAACTGAGTTGGCTGGCAGAACTTAAGCAAAAATTCTGTTCATGGAGCGCTAAAAACTGTTTATGCAATGTTTTCTGTTTCCTGACACCTGCTTCCCGATATTCTATGCTTCCCGAAACATGCTTCCCGATACCTGCTTCCCGATACCTGCTTCCCGATACCTGCTTCCCGATACTTGCTTCCCGAAACCTGCTTCCCGAAACCTGCTTCCCGAAACCTGCTTCCCGATACCTGCTTCCCGATACCTGCTTCCCGATACCTGCTTCCCGATACCTGCTTGCCGATACCTGCCTACCGATCATACTTGATGTTTCCCGATACCTGCCTAACCGATACTTGATGTTTCCCGATACCTGCCTAACCGATACTTCATGCTTCCCCATACCTGCCTACCGATACTTCATGCTTCCCCAAGTCCTCATTTTAATTTCGTTATTTTTCGAGTCCTTTAAATCCCTAAATTTTTGTTATTCAAACTTTCATTTCCAGTTATATTTAGCTAAGAACTCCATGGTCGAAGTATATTAGAATTTCAACTCTCTAGTTAACTACTCTATACAATGCATAGAGAGGCCAGCTGTCGAAACTGCAACCCACTTGGCAATGCAATGTGCACGAGGGACAGAGCAGTGCTTGCACAAACCCCAGCAAGGGTTCCTTCATATTGCAGTGGAATTTTCCTTAACTTTCCAAAACCATAACTGCAAAAGATTTCCACTGCTCGATCACATTTTTGGATTGCATAAATTTTATGTAGGTACCTTAAAATAACCATGTAGTTTAATGAAATAGACAGTACATGAAGCACTTTATTTAGGAGCAATCACCAACGGTGGGGTTTGGTGGGCAACTGACCTCCCATCACTTTGACCTCCCTCTGGATGACTCATTGATTCTTTGCGCCAAATCAGTGAAATCACATTATGGACTTTTAATATGCATAAAACTTATGCATAAAATTTTGTGTCTTGTAAGAGGTTTGTTGATTTGAAAATGAGTGTCTGCGGAGCCAAAATGAGTGCCTGCAGCCGCTAAAAGCAAATAGCAATAATTCCTAAAAATCTTTTGTTTTGGATTCTTTATTCTATCCACCTTCCCATTGTAAAAGCCATGGTTGGTATAATGCTGTTCGCAAGTTTGCCCGGCAAACTTCATACATAAGCTCAGGTCGTCATCAGAAAGAGGTCCTCACCGCCCTCAGTTTGCTCAGTATGGCGCCCCTCTAGTGTTTATTGTGGCGCCCCCACTCTTATGGTTAAAATCCGGCCCTCATTTTCATATTTCTGAATCCACCTCTGTGTATAAGTGGATTTGTTACAATCAAAATTGAAAAACCTGACATCAAATGGCCTTACGAATGTTCAGAGGGTTGTAGCTATACTGACGAATAAATAAAATAAAATCCCAACACCAAGCCATTAAACTGTAAACATCTTCATCGAAAACGAAGTACAAGCTCGTAGGACAGGGAGCTCAGGCCTCGCCCTCCAGCTAGTCTTGATGCACGAGGGGGCCCTGATGCACGGACACGGAGCTTTTAGATTTAAAATCTGGATCTGGAAGGCTAACATTTATAAAAGCATCGATTTTTGCAAATTTCTCTAGGATGTTAATTTCCAAATCTATTTTTATAGTAGGACATGTTGTTCTTACAAAAAAATAATATGTGGTAATCTGATTAGTAATTAAGTACCCAGAGACAATTGAGACCTGAATCGGACAGTTGTAATAACACAAAGATTTCTCAAGTAACAATAGGGCATTAAAGCACCAACGGCTGGCAGTGCAGCAAGGCTAAATCCAACTAGAATGTCAGTTTCAAGGTCATGTACTCCAAGTGCCGCTCCAAATTCTGAGTCTAGAACACCATGGCGCCGTGGGCGAAGGTGTCTCGAATTGCAGTCACCCGCAGATTTGCCGGGAGTCCCGGAACTGATGAGGGCTTGACTTCGTCTTCGAAGGGGTATTTAGCTCGTAATGTATTAATTCATTTTTTTATTGAGCTCTCAGAACATTCGAACCTGTCTTTGCCTCTTCGCGATCGCCGCTCATCATGCTGTCTTCTTCTTTTGCACTGCAGTTGCTTCTCAGCATCGTTTTTGGCGTCATCCTGGTCCTGGGAGCGATCGGAAACTCGGTCGCTCTCATTGTTGCGGTGATTCAGAAAACTCCAAACAATGTGGTCAACATCTACCTGGCTAACCTGGCTGTTGCCGACCTGCTTCACCTTGTCTCAATTGTGCCGCTCATCCTGGCAACGGGAAGTGGATGGCAATGGGGAAGAGGCCTGTGCCAGATCAACTACACGGTCAAATATACCAGCTTTACTGTCATCGCCTTCACCATCACCGCAATGGGATTCGACTGCTACGTCGACATGGTGAGGCCTGAACTTTACAGACTGCGCAGTCCCCGATTTGTGTGGGGCCTCATGCTGGGCCTGTGGATCCTGAGCACCTCAGTTATGAGTTGTATTGGCGCCTATGCCACAGTCAGCCCATCGACCGGAAACGGAAGTGCTATCATTGACTACTGCGGCCACTTCTTGGACAATTACAACAGTGATACGGCAGACCAACCCTCGTCGAGCTTCGGTTTAAAAATCGGTGCTATCTGCATCTGGCTTGTCCTGCCGTTGGTTCTTTTCTTGGGTTTCTACCGCTGCATCCGGCGCAACACGGACGCTCAGGCGCCTGGCGCAGCGTCGCGTTTTAAACGCGTCCTGCTCCCAGTGATCGTTTTGGCTGCGAGCCACTCAGTCTGCACCCTGCCGCAGTGGCTCTCTATGTTGCTGAGTTGTTGGAAACTCATCCCCGAGCACGTGTCTGATTCCTTAACTCGCTTCTCGGCGCTACTTGTCTACCTGAACAGCGCCTGCAGCACAGTGCTCTACGCCTGGCTCAACCCGTCGCTTCGTCGAGGCCTGCGTCGCATCTTCGTCTGCCCCTGCCGCTGGCAAAATGACCGACCAGCCGCGGCGGAGTACTCTGAAAGTCGCGTAGCTGACGACGAAACCGAGGAGGCCATTGCTCTTCGCACGCTTAGCAACCAGCTTGTGGACGAAATGTTCGGCTGATTGTGGTCAGAAGAACGCGGCTTGAAAAGTTGATTCGGGTAGATACGATCGTAGTTTCTAAACACAAAGTGTATTGGCCTTTGAAATCTTTGCATCATTAATACCAATAGAAATACTGGTAAGCAATAGCAACAGCTGAAACTATTCAATATTTATATCATAATTGCTGTTACATGTAGCATAGTACTGTGTGAGAATTTACCGCACACAGTCTTGCTGAGCCAGCCTCCCAGATCTTCAGTTGCTAGGCCAGCCTCCCAGATCCTCAGTTGCTAGGCCAACCTCCAAAACAGAGAGAAGATTTTCCAACGTGAATGGTTAAAATTTACATCATTAAAATCGATGGTTGTCTAAAACCATACTCGTAGAAATATTTTCTCTAGATTGAACTTTTGTTTATTCGTTGTGATACAGCTTTAAGTATCAAGACGTACCGTTTGCGTACTTTTTAATAGATCTTGGTATAAAATGCAATTTCGAAAAAGAAACTAAAACAAAAATTATGTACTCTGTTATATGCTATTTAATTGTGATCCATTTTTACGAACTTCAGAAGTACATGTAAGCGATTGATTGCTAATTTATCCAAATAGCTACAGACCCAAGCATCATTTATATATATTATAAATGTATATTATAAATGTATATATATATATATATATTTATATATATATATTTATATATATAGCATTAGAAGATTAAAGATTGTAATTTGTCTGTTGTGTCAAGCTGTGTAAAACCAGTTGCAGTTGTAGAGCTTTATCATGCAATAACCCACTCCCGTGCATACGTGTATTTCTACTTATCTTACATGTTTTAGGCTGTGTCCGCTACGAAATACTGTATAGAAAAGGTAAAAAAGGTCGATAAATTAAAATGTACGAATACAACTGCTATGCGTACGACATACCCAGTATTTCCTTGATACTTTACGTAAAGTAAATTGTAAGCATAGCAGTATTTTTTCGTAATTAAAAACTTTCTTTTCTATCTGCTTCTTTATGTACTTTTATTTTCCATCAATATTTTTTTCAGTTTTTGCTTCTTACTGCGCATTCAATCAATTCTTGTTTAAATCGTACAAACTCAAAATCGCACATTCAAAATAGGTTTTGCTCTTTAAGCTGTCGTCTTCTTAAGCAGAATAGATTGAACGTATAAACAAATTATATGAAACTTTTATTTGATACTCTACTAACAGTAGAACTACTAGGGAAATACATTACCAATAAAATCAATTAAAATACGGTCATAAGAATAAAACCATTTCTACTGTCAGTAAAATATTTATAATTTTTATAATATAATATTTCTTAGTCACAATAATACACGTTGTAAGTTCTCATTTCAAAACTTTTACTTTTCCTATTGTTCCTACAGATTATAATGTACCTGAACTTCGTAAGAATTGTTAAAACAAGAATCGGTGGAAAAGTTAACAGGAAAGTTTTAAGAAACTCAAAAAAACTACGACCTACATGTTAATTAAAAAGTGATCAATTTACACATACCAGTAGATATTTTTTATCAGATATAGCAACCTGTTTACTGTGGCAATTTTTTGTTTAAAGCATCCAATACGCTGGAAACAATGATGATGCCTCCTCATAGCAGCATTAGCACTAGCGTTAGCGTTGTTAGCATTGCCAGAACGATTGACATCAGCTCACTACTGTTACAGACTTGTTTCCTCCTTCTTCTGCTGACCTCTAGATGTCACCAATTATCACAGACGTACTCGTTCTAACTGCAATTCCACCTTAAAGCTACTGAGCCCTTTCACAGACTTTCTGGTTCCTGTCCCTAAGCTGTCTACTTCTAGTAGTATTGGCTGCCTCTGAACTATGACCTTTCTCTAATTTCACACGATTTCTTGGAAACCTTGTGATAGCGTGTAGTGCCCGAGCGGTAAGACACTGTCTAATTTCCTAATTTTAGTCCGAAAGTCTAGCGTTTTCCGAGGATCAAGGGTGTCCAGCAGTAGCTAATTCACTCCTCTAATGCCTAATTTCCTAGCGCCTAATACCTATTATTAGCCAGTACGGCTTCCTTAGAGTCTGCACGACCTTAAATCTCTCCTTAATTTTAGACCCTTGTCTTGGGTCTCCCCGACCTCTGGTTTCTCCCTATTCAGATCCTTAGTTCTGGGTCTCCATGACCTCTGATTTCTCCCTATTCAGATCCTTAGTTCTGGGTCTCCATGACCTCTGATTTCTCCCTATTCAGATCCTTAGTTCTGGGTCTCCATGACCTCTGATTTCTCCCTATTCAGATCCTTAGTTCTGGGTCTCCACGACCTCTGGTTTCTCCCTATTCAGATCCTTAGTTCTGGGTCTCCATGACCTCTGATTTCTCCCTATTCAGATCCTTAGTTCTGGGTCTCCACGACCTCTGGTTTCTCCCTATTCCTACAAAGAACTAAGACTCGAAAGTTTCAACTTACGTTTTGGTTTGGATGGCAAAAACGCTCCTTCTCCGGTTGAGAGCGAGCTCGCGAAAATTCGCGGAAGAGCGAGTCACTTTTATTTTTGGTAAATTGTTCCGTTTATATAGAGGATAAAACTTAATTTGATTGGATGAAATTAATTATAACAAAAATAGCTTACGAAATTATAACAAAATATTAAACTCCATTGGCTGAAGTTAGTTAAAACAAAATAATTAAGGGATTTAAACAAGGAAATTTACTGATTGGCTGAGTAAAAATAGCTCATTAAACCCGCTTAAAACTACTATTAGTAAGAATAAAAGATCGACCCTATTACACTACGCTGCAAATGACGCAAGTTTTTTTTCAACACTTTTTTCAACAATGCAACAATGTTTCTGAGTATAGAAAAATGAATTGGAACGTGTATAGAATGAAAAATAAGTGTCTCAATCCGTAAGAACGTAACGTACCACAAGATACTGCACGATACAAGCATTCACATGTACCATATTGTACATAAATGTATAAGATGCGTCAGGGGCGTTGCCATGGATTTTATGGTGGGGGTCAAACCCAAAAATTCTACATGTACATGACTTTCAGAATCGGCGTTGTCAGCGCTCTTTTTGGCGCCGCAGACACTTATTTTTGCGCCGCAGACACTCATTTTGGCGCCGCAGGCACTCATTTGGCGCTGCAGACACTCATTTTAGCGCCGCAGGCACTAATATTGGCGCCGCAGTCGCTATGTTTTGTCGCCCTGAAGTGGCATGTCTCCCCATTGCTTTTACTGGGGGGGGGGGACATGCCCCCTCTGTGTCCTCGGTGACGACGCTCCTGAGATATACTTCTTAATACATTTTCATATTGTTCATTAAAGTTCCGGAACTATAGATTTCCAAGAGGTGGCTTAAAAAAGTTATGCAACGTATAAATTTTCATCAACAAAAATCATACTCAACAACATTAAAAAGTCGCCAGCTTTAGGAGAGTGCGAAGTAAATTCCAGCTCAGCATTGTCTTTTAAGTGACGCAACTTGCGCCACGCGACGCAGAGTTGGGCTGTATGGGTGAGGAGGGATTGGGAAGAGCGGAGGGCGAAGATTGGACGGATCGAAGCTTCCGCCCGGTTTTCATTGTTTTTTTCAAGCATTTTTAAATATCAGAATGGTTGGCCAGGTGAAAGACTGGTCGAAAGCTAGTCGAAAGACTCTGCTTACTGGGGCAAAGGGTGGCGACTTTCAATGTTGCTGAGTACATATTCTGGTTCTGGAATCGAGCCATGAAACCCTCATAGTTTATCATGCGCTCCTATGTACATTTAATTTAGGGTTGCGCAACTGTGTCATAAGTAACAATTTTAATTAGTTAGTACATTGCTACTCTAAGCTAAGCCAATGTTATATGTACTCTTGACCATGAGAGTATACCGTCGCGATCTGATTGGTTGGAAGAATTGAAGATTTCAATCTGAAACTGTGCGCAAGTGCGATGCCTCTCGATCCAGTCTTGGCTAGTTAATAAAACCTGACTACACTCAAAGTGAAATGAAGAACCCATTAGAAATCGTGTCAGAAATTATATTCTCTAGTTACGAGTATTTAAATCATTCAAAATCATGACAACAATCTCGGAGCGGAGTGCTTTGTGGTGCATAGTTGGAGTCGTATTATTAGGCGCCGCACAGATTGTTCACTGCAATAGAAACTATTATAGCGATGGTTACAGCGGCAGCAGATACGGCGATGGACAAGGCGGCTACGGCGGTGGATGGGATGACTACTATGGTGGTGGACGGAGTGACTACAGCGGTGGTCGGAGTGACTACAGCGGTGGACGAAGTGGCTACAGCGGTGGACGGAGTGACTACAGCGGTGGACGGAGTGACTACAGCGGTGGACGAAGTGACTACAGCGGTGGACAGAGTGACTACAACGGTGGACAGAGTGACTACAGCGGTGGTCGGAGTGACTACAACGGTGGTCGGAGTGACTACAGCGGTGGTCGGAGTGACTACAGCGATGGACGGAGTGACTACAGCGGTGGACGGAGTGACTACAGCGATGGACGGAGTGACTACAGCGGTGGACGGAGTGACTACAGTGGTAGACGGAGTGGCTACAGCGGTAGACGAAGTGGCTACAGCGGTGGACGGAGGGTCGGTGAAGAAAGCTACTCTGGAAACGACGCTTCTTCATCAGGAAACAACGGTGGCGGCTATAAGTTTAAGCCCAATAGCATTTTCCACTATGCCGGAAAGAATACTGGAAAGTATTGAACTGCAATGCAGTTCGTTTTGGAGAGTCGTTAAAAAACCAAATCTGCACTGAAGCAACTTGATACTGCACTGTGTTAAGTCGGTTGTCTCTCTTAAATTAATTGTCAAGGCACTACCTAGAAAGAAATAAAACGTTTTGAGTTACCGCAATGTTGTGGTCTGTGTTTCACTTTCTCGAAGATGCTCAGAATATTTAAAATTGATGTAAATTCTGTTCAATTCACTATGATTTTAAGGTTAAGGATTAGCTTAGTTGCAAGAATACGAAATCTAGTATTGTCTTTTTTGCAATGCGACTATTTGATGCGACTATTTGATGCATTTTTGCAAACAATTTTATATTCTAATGAGAATTGCTGAAAAGGTTTGAGGTTTTAGGCCAGGGGTCGGCAAAATCTGGCCCGCGAAGTCTTATTATCCGGCCCTCTTGTCCTTTTGAAAGTTCACGATAGCCTGCTCTAGGCTTTTGTCTCTTCTCAGCTCTCCTCTCTCCCCACAAGTCTTCTCTTTAATTTTTTCTGTCCTTTCTTCTCTCATCCCATCCATCCTCTTATCTCATCGCTCTTCTCTACGCTACCCTCATAAAAGATTGCGCAACACTCCCGCTTGCCAGAAGGCCTAGTCCTAAGCTGAACTCTCTATTAGGACTAATAGGACAGACTTAATTTGAGGCCCAGCAGTCTTCAGTTAGGACACCTAACACGACTTTACTCTTGACTCGTACTTTTATGGCTCCGGCTCCTGATGCTCCAATATACTGTACAGTGTACACTCTCCAACGTGTGATTGAGTTCACACAATCACACCACGGCCCACGCGGTTCTTGTCTCAATTGTGGGGTGACTCGTCAACTAACTAAGCGATAAACTTGTTAAATTTGGTAGGTGGGGTGCCTGAGCTGAGCCTGCAACGCGCCTGGGCGCGCGTCAGAAAGCAAGTTACTCAGAACTCAGAACTCGGTACAACTCACTGTCTGCCAGCAAGTCTGCCAGAACTGTTTAGCGGTTTAGAAATTCAGCGCTCGACACTGGGCCAGCCCATGGACTCCTAGATTCTACTTCCGAGATCTTGTAAATAAAGTCGTCCATGGCTAGTGGAACTTCGCTATACGTGCGTTGGAGCTTTTGTTTTAGCTTCTGGGCTGAATGTACGAGTACACACACCTATGTGCCTCCAAGCCCCAAACCTTTCTAATCCTCCGCACGCCCGCCGTCCCAACAACCCCTTGCCTTGGAGGTTTGAGTGGTGGGGTGTCCGCACATTCACCCAACCCCCCGCCCCTCTATCAGACAGACTACTACAGCCGCTATTTCATTCGAAGTTTCAACCGTTTCTGTTAGCCACAGACCACAGTGAAACCGATATAATGGCAGCTTGGCACTAGTGTGTAGTCTGAATGCTGCATGCTATTTACTGTTTTTTTTCAGTTAAACTAGCGCTAGTGATACAATTAATAGTAGAAATTTACTCTACAGTCTAAATATTAAGCATGGCCGCTGCTGTCGTCGCAGCCGCCGCCCGCCGCAGCTGCCAAACCACATCGAAGACGCCGCTTTGCATCGAGTTCTACGACTTCTGCCGCAAAGGCGATGTAAGCCAGGTTCAGTCCTACCTTAGTGAGGGCCTGCCTGCTGACTGGACTAATGAGAGAGATCGCAATAGGAGTTTGCTGATGGCCACAGCCTGGAAGGATAGCGAGGACGTCTGCCGGCTGCTCATTGAACAGAAAGCTCCCCTGGACCATCAAGATAGCTCGGGGCTCAGTGCGATGCACATCTGCGCCAAGCAGAATTCGATTCGCGTAGCCAAGTTACTATTACAAGCCGGTGCCAACGTCAACTTGCTGGCTGAGAACGACATTACCGCGCTGATGATTTGTGCTGACTTGGGCCACACGGAGCTAGCCGAAGTGTTATTAAAACAGCCGACAATCAATCTCGACCAGCAAAGCAGTCGCGGATTCACAGCTCTAATGAAGTCCGTGTTTGAGAACAGCGTTCAGCTAGCTCACCTGCTCATCGATCGTGGCGCCAAACTCGACCTGGCCTCTAATAGCGGCTTCACCGCGCTGCACCTATGCGCCCAGCTGGACAGGCGCGAGATCGCACAGCGCATCCTGGCCAAGGCACCACCTGAGATGGTTAACCAGCCAACTAAGCCGGAGTTCAAAGGCAATACAGCGTTAATTTTAGCCTCGCTAAATGGCCACGTAAAGATGGTGCAGCTGCTGCACGAGAACGGTGCCGATCCTAATTTTGCCAATAGCGAGGGTTGCACAGCCTTGGACCAAGTGTCTGGCAGCGATTCGAAGGAGCTGCTGAAACTGCTGCAGAGCTGGAGTAGTCAGAGCAGGAAGTGAGTTTTGTTAGCGTTGATTTGATTGCATGGTACAAGTTTATTTTTAAGATAAGGCCGTATATATGAGACATATCTGCACTGCACCTAAAGTGCAGATGCTTGATTGCTGTGGAGAATTGTTAATTCTTTCGGGAGCAATCACTGGAGCAACAATTGATTCTTTCAGTGGGCAATAATCGATTCTCTCGGTCGGTGGGCAATCACTGGAGCAACAATTGATTCTTTCAGTGGGCAATCATCGATTCTCTCGGTCGGTGGGCAATCACTGGAGCAACAATTGATTCTTTCAGTGGGCAATCATCGATTCTCTCGGTCGGTGGGCAATCACTGGAGCAACAATTGATTTTTGGTGGGCATTTGCAGTGTGACCACACCTGCGTTATTTTATAGTTTTCTGCGCTATTTTTTTTCTGCTCAACTGCGCTACTATTTTGGTTTTACAGTTACTTTTTGATCATTTCTGCGCTAAAAAAATTTTGAAACTATGAAGCTTCTTTTCTTGTCTTTTCTGCTCATTTTTTACTTAGAAAAGATCGGTAGTTGATCAGTAGTTGAAACAAGAATGTGCATGCAAATGATTAACTTGCACTTGCACATGTATTTAGTTCAGACTGCATTGCTTCAGCCAAAAGCAATTTCTTCAGCCAAAAGCAATTTCACGAGCTTTTCTTTGCCTTCAAGTTCATCGTCATCAACTCAGGCTCAGCGTAATCAGTGATGCCAAGCACAAATCAGCGATGAAGCATCTCAAGCAGTCCAATTCTGGGCAACAGAGCCAAATAATAATTGTACATTTTTTCCTCTAATGAAGAATCTGCTTGAGACCCGGATGCTGACAAACTACAAAGAAGGATGCTTGTTCCGGTTCACAGATGAGCTGGCGAAGGTTATCCCTGTCGCCTCCCCGGACAGTGAAATTGCTGAAAACTATGCTTGCGCTAGGACGAAGACGAACTACCTGATCTGCCTGTCGAGAATGCTACATCACTATGTATCCTAGCTTGCATCCATTATTTGGCTATTTTACTATTTTAGTTTCTGAAAAAGCACATATAGCCATTAAAACACTCCAGAATCCTGCTGCGCTATTTTTTACTGCTCTATTTTTTATAAATTCTTTGTGGTCACACTGGTGGGCAATCATAGATTCTTTTGGTGGGCAACCATTGGAGAAATAATTAACTCTTTTAATGGGCAATCTCGATTCTCTCACACAATAGAGATATACTCATACTGCGCTGCATATTTCCATCTTTTCTAGTAATAAAAACGACATGCTATATAAACACACTACTTTAAGCATACTTAATCACTTTGCAGCAAACCGACAGCACCGGCAGGCCTCAGCCTTGCCGACGCCATTCGCAAAGACGATCTAGAAAGCGTGCGGAAGCTGGCGAAATCGGAGACAGTGACCAACGTAGATAGAACAACAGGCTGGACGCCTCTGATGCTGGCTGCCGGACTGGGCAAGACGGAGTCATTGAAAGTGGTACTTTCGCTAATCGGCACCAGTAGTAGTCTCGACTTTCATGTCAATAGACAGGCGGAAGACTCAACTAAAGCAACTGCCCTGCATGCCGCTGTCCAGTGCGGCAGTGAGCCCTGCGTCAAGTTGCTGTTGCAAGCTGGTGCCAGCCTGGCTGTGTTAGACGCCCAGGGTTCAACTCCGCTGTCCTTGTGCGCCGACCTGGGCTCGGCCACGGATGTCGCAGAGCTAATTATTGAACGAGCCAGCGCGGACGAATTGATGAAACCAGGTGCTGACGGCCGGCTCTGTCCGGCCAATTTGGCCGCCGTCCGTGGCCATCTGGACGTGCTGCGCCTGATGCTCAATCGACTTCGTAAACTCGACGATAATTCAAGTCGCCAAACATGGCTGCCACAGATTCTCGAAGAAGCCAAAGCGGCTTGGCAATTCGAAGCGGCAAATGCTGTGCTAGAGGAAATGTAAGACCATAAATTGACTTTAATTGTCTAGTCTCTAGGCCCTTATGCGAAGCTAATTACGAGCTCGTACATGTACAAGAAATTGCCTCTAAAATGTAGCGACAACGTGAAGTGAATAACTATATGTCATGCTATAAAGAAATGGAAATGTCTTGTGAGTAATAACTAAAAATGTAAGCTGTCAAGACTTTGGCTCCCATTAACGCTATCGCATTCCACTCTCGCACTTCTCCCAGGCCTAAAAACGCGAAGAACAATGAGGAGCTGACAACTGCCAGACTGTTTAAGGCAGCGATGGATGCCAACCCGGAAAAGGTGAAGGAACTGCTCGATTCTAGCCAAGCGGTGCGAGATAGCATCAACAAACGAAGCCAACAGGATCCAGGATGGACCGCTTTGATGGCTAGCGCCTGGAATGATGATGAAAGTACTTGTAAGCTGCTGCTAGATCGAGGCGCGGATCCCAATGTCACGGAGCAAAAGCTTGGCATCACAGCGCTGCACATCGCGGTGCAGCAGAACAGCCGTCGGGTTGCCAAAGTCCTCTTGGACCAGAAGTCCATCGGCCTCAATGCCAGGAGCAAAGACAATCGGACTCCGCTGATTCGAGCAGCTTGGCTTAACCATATGGACATCGCCAAGCAACTGTTAGACCGGCATGCCAGCGTCAACGCCCAAGAAATTGATGGATTCAGCGCGCTGCACTTTTGCGCCCAAGAAAATCTGCTGGAGCTAGCGAAACTGTTGATCAGTCACGATGCCGACCTGGAACTGCAGACAAGCTCTAAGAAGAACTGCAACACCGCTTTCACCCTAGCCGCGGTAAAGGGCCACACGGACATGCTGGAACTGCTAGCCAATGTTGGGGCCGATATCTACTACAAGAGCTCGCAGGGCGACGCCATGGATCTGGCCAAGCGGGCGAAGAGAACCGCGGCTATTGAGATGCTGGTCAAGCTCGACAGGCAGCGAAAATGCAGCTGGGAGGCCGCTACGGCGCCAATACCGTCAAGGTTAGATAGCTTTTACAAACGAGGAGACTACCTCGTTGCTCATTCATTTTTAGATTTTTATGCAATCCAGCTCGTATCGTGAGGTCATATTTTCTCAGTTTTATAAGAAATAAATTTTGCTTGGCTGAATTTTTAAAATCTTCCTCATTATCTGTATCTCTGTCTAATTTTTTACAGCAGCACCACCAGCAATGAGACAGCAGGAGTCAAGATGCAGCTTGACGCTGGGAGTGCTCAGGTAGCTGAAGTACCTTCAGTGGAGATGGACAGTTCGAACTTGAACTCCAGTGTTGTGCCGCCTATATGCGGCTACCAGTACTGCATGCGCTCCAATCCGCGTGGAATGTGCGTCATCATCAACAATGAGCAGTTCTCAGGCGAATGTGAATCTCGACCCGGCTCAAGGAAAGATGTAGCCAGTCTGGAGCGACTGTTTAAGGACACACTCAAGTTTCGGGTTCAAGTCCACCAGAATCTGGACGCGTGCGACATTCTCGCCCTGATGCGATCGCTAGCTGCCCGCGATCGTCACACGAAATTTGACTGTTTCGTTGCTTTCATCATGTCGCACGGTGAATACGACCGCGTTCTTGGCTGCGACGGCGAGTGGGTCGCCCTAGATGACATGTTCGCGCCATTCTACTGCTGTGACTCTCTGCAGCAGAAGCCGAAGCTGTTCTTCCTACAGGCCTGTCGGCCTCTCGGCGTCGGCGCCAGCGTGACAGCCGAGTCAAACGTCGACCAGCCGGTGTCGTCTGTTGGAAGCAACAACAGCAGTCCAAGCAATTTCGATGCCTCCAACAGGCGGTTAAACAGACAACTCTCCGAGAAGCTTGACTTTCTATTTGCCTACTCGGTGACTAGGGGTGACTACGCTCTGAGATGCCCGACGACAGGAAGTATTTACATACAAAAATTGTGCGAAGTGTTCAGAGAAAACTACAAGACTCATCACCTCTGCACTATGCTTAATATGGTGCGCCAAACGCTGGGTCGCCTCCCGATGTACGTCAATCAGCAACCCCAGGAGCCCATGTTTAACTTGCCATCCGAGACCACGCAGCTGCGGGGCGAAGTCTGGTTTAAGGATCTGGAGAACGACCAATAGCAGCTCTAATTGTCTGGAGTTCCAGGATGATATCACTTTAAACAACAGTCTGAAGTTTGTGTGGGGTTTGTGTTCTTTTAAACATACCGAATTTCATGCAGTTCCGTTCCGCTAAAATCACGTGAATAATTTTTACAATAGCAATGGCCAACCAAATATTGATTGATATATATTGCCAATTGTACAAAATCTTAATTCAACTTTTTTACTCAAGCTTCATCTGAATGTCAAATTACTCGTATATGGTGCTATTCACAGTAATATTTTATAGTTTAATAGTAATAATAATATAATTGATTACACCTGCCTCAATTTGGCCAGATGTGCAACCGAGAGCTCATTGCAGCTGCTATATTGCGCGGCGCATCTGAAGGCTAAGTACGTCTGTTCAGTCCAAGGACTGGGGGTCGTCACACACACCCTCAATTACCCCAGCTAATGCTGGCACCCATTTTACAGCTGGGTGAACTGAAGCAATGCAGAGTTAAGTGTCTTGCTCAAGGACACAAATTGTTCCGAGTGGGATCGGGAATCGAACCCCCGACCTTCAAGTCGGAAGTCCGACGCTCCAACCAATAGGCTACAATCTCCTTAATTCTGTAGCTCGGGTGGATCGGGTGGCAGGTGACTCGCTGCCTGCAGCAGCTCAAGGGGCGGCTCAACAGCGTGGAGCAGCAGAAAGACCTCATTGACAGTAGTCGCCAGCGATGTCGGAACATACTTCAAAGTGGGGAGCTATTGGTGGGAGGGCACATTGCACATGATTTTTTTAATCTAAGAACACCCAAACTCCTGCTGTTATGTCAGTTTGTGACATTAGTTGTGACAACCAGACCAATATTCAATTCTGTGTTGGAAGTGGCCAAAAGTCTGAAAAATGTTCGAATTTTCAACTAATTCAAACATTGCGCAACTGCACTGCACTATCAATTTATTTAGCAAATATCTCAAATGAATGAAATTTGCCAGGGCAAGACCAGTAGTTTTCTGGATCTCTTGCCTGCCTCCTGCCTGGCTGCCTGCCTCTTGGCGTTGTCTTTTTATTATTTTATCTGACGGCATTTCAGTGCTTTTATTTGCAGTACCCTGAGGACCAAATGTGGCCCGAAAAGCCTCTCTATCCGGCACTTGGGTCCTTTGAATCTTCACAATAGCAATCCTGCCCGCTCGATGTTTGTGTCTTCTCAGCTCTCTTCTCTCATCTCTCTTCCCATGTTCTCCTGTTCTCTCCTCTCCTGTCCTCACCTCTCTCCTCTACTCTCCTCTCCTCTCATCTTCTCACCTCTCTCCTCTCCTTTCCTCTCATCTCCTCACCTCTCTCCTCTCCTCGCCTCTCCTCTCCTCACCTCTCTCCTCTCCTCTCATCTCCTCTCCTCTCCTCTCCTCTCATCTCACCTCTCTCCTCTCCTGTTGATCATCTCAAGATATATAGATATAGATAGATGATAGATAGATAGATAGATAGATAGATAGATAGATAGATAGATAGATAGATAAATAGATAGGTAGATAGATAGATAGATAGATAGATAGATAGATAAATAGATAGGTAGATAGATAGATAGATAGATAGATAGATAGATAGATAGATAGATAGATAGATAGATAGATAGATATTACATATAAGTGCATATATACTAGTCCTTGTCCATAACTTGGAGTCTATTTCGTATCAATCCGGATATTAACTTTTCTATGAAATTCTTTATTTTTAATAAGTAAAAAATTTTTTTCGCTTAAGACACAAAATGGAAACTGTTTATTAGCCGGTATAACTCGACCTGTATTTAGCTTGCAATCACTTAGATTCATAAACTTATTAGAATTTGAGTTTGTAAACACCTTTTGTTAAAACGTTTGGTTTGAGCTTTTCGTACAGTCAGTATGAATTAACAACTAGTAGAGAAAATTTAACAGCTAATATTCGGATACGTAATTGTGAACACAGTGGCTATTCGCATGGTAGTCCTCATTGCTCTATTCTAATGTAAAAACGGTTTCATTAAAACAAAAGTTAGTCTAAATCCTTGAAGCCGCTTAATTACTTGAATGTTATTTTTTTCAAATACAAAAAATTCACTAGTTTCTCAAATTAGGTATTTTTAATATGCTAAGTTATGTAGTTCGTAATTGAATGTCTACAATTTTTAATGCGAATTTTCTTCGGTTGTAGGACTACCGTACGAATATTCACAATCTTGAGTGAAACAGCATGATAAAAATATTAATAAAACGTTTAAAATAATAAAAATATGGCTCATAGGAAAGTAAGGGATAGTAATTTCAATATTATATTAACTGACGAAGAAGTGCATTTTGATTCTGCAAAATTGATTTCTTTTCGTATCACCGATTTTAACTGTGAGCGTTTTCATAAATCTTTAAAAAGTTGTTGCTACTTGAACAATCACCATAAATCAATCCGAGACAGCTAGTTCTTCTTAGCCACGGACTTGGTCGAGTCTCGCAGTTTCCTGCGACTCCCATAATTGCCTTCGTTTTCGCATTTTGGCGTCGGCGTGCTCACTTCGTCGCGGCCCGGCCTTGGGAAATTGTGATAGACGGGCACCTCGGCGGATGACGGACCATCGCCCGCGGTCCACTGGTCATAGCCTGTCGTGTTGTCTCTCATTATGTCTTGAATTCCGACTACGCTGACGTTGGACGAATTTAGATCCACTCTAGTGTGCCTGTTAACAGTGCCGCAGCACAGCATCGCTATGGCAGCCCCTCGGAACTCCCAGTTTAGCAAGCCGAGACAGAGTAGGACAAAGAATCCTTGACAAGCGTTCAGAATGACGAAAACGTACTGCACGGGTAGGGTGTACCATAGAGTCTGCGGAACAGCGAACAGCCAGGCGGCGGTCAGTAGTGGCGCCAGCAAGGCGCACTCGTGCGACTGGTGCTTAAGCTCGGTTTGAATATCGCGTCGCTTGATAGCCTGCTGGCTGAGGTTGCACAAGACTATCAGAGTGACCAAAATTGACAGTAGGCCAAACAGTAGCAGCGGTCCCAGGAATGACCAAATATAGATACCATCCAGCCAGCACTGGGGGCCGTAGCCAAACGACTGAAAGTTGACCCCGGCGACAACGGCCACAATAACCACGGGAAGGATCCATGCTATTGGAAGAAGCCATTTCAATCGACCGATAATGACGCCTTTGACTACAGCGTGGAACAGCCAAATTGATGCGGCTAGCAGCATCGCTAGGCCAGCGACAAAGAACAGATGCATAACAATAGAAACCGCCTTGCAAAATTCGTCGCTTTGTTTTGCTATTCCAGTCAGTAGAAAGCTTAGCTGACCAATGAAAATTGCTCCGGCAAGGTTCAGATACAGAATGTACAGTTCATTGTGCAGCTTTTTGTCGCGAGCAACAATTATTATAAAGAAGATCAGACACAAGAGCGAAATTCCCGTGAGAATGTACTTCAAGTAAGCTAGAATTATCTCGTGTATGTTGTTGTCGTATTCAGGCGCAGGTTGCATCAGCACTGCAAAGCTAGTCAGGTGGTTACAGCTGCATGTTACGCTTTTCTCGTCCTCGTACAGCTTGACACAGCCTTCGGTTGACCACATGCCTCTGCCGAAGGCTGAGCCACTAGCCTTTCTTGGGTCCCAGAAGACGCATCGAGTTTCAAGCTGCATTTCTTCTTTATTAATTTGACTTTTTATGTTAGGCACAAACAATTGTAGAGTTAAATTTACAGGCTGCTCCATTTTCCTTGTCATTGCAACGGGAATGCTAGTTTTAATGGATACTACTCGACTGTTGACGGCTAGCACAATGCTACCGTTTGTAGCACTAGATAAGACGGTTTCATTCGTAGCAACGTTAGGGAGCAGGTCGCTAACCTGATTATAAACAACGCAGGCAACTTTGACTTCAGTTCCAGCCTGTGTTAGACTAGTAAATAAGCTGATAGGAAGGAGCACGGTGTCGGTTGACTGCATCCACAGGCTGTGGGTTTGTTCCGTATAGCGCAGTGCGTCAACTGGGCGATCAATGCAGCTCGAGCTAATTAGTTGAGTGCTCCAGTGCATCAGACCCTGTGTAAAGGTCACAGAAGAGCAGGCGGTGGGCAGCTGGCCAGCGAGACGGAGTGCCAGAGACTCGATTGGGCCAAGCATCGCTGCTGGATTGAGCTTTCCAGAGTTGATCTGAGGTCGGAGTTGGTCCGCAAACTTTTTCTGCATCACGGCACTGAATGCTCGACTAAATGAGCGCAAACTAGTGGCCAATGACTCGTTGCTGGTTCCGTCTGATTTTACTTTTAAGTTTGCCGTAATGCGACTCAGAATATCAAACGCTGACTGAGCGAATTCGACACTCGTTCCTTTGGCATCCGCAGTACCAGCTATCACTTCGCAAGCGGAATCGGCCTCAGACTGGACTGAAAACCTACGACTTGAGTTGGCAATACTTGCTATATTGTCAAATTTATCGTCTTGGCATATTCCATAGATGTAAACGCTTTGACAGCTGCCCACAATGCAGGTTGTAAGCAGGCTATCCAGTTCAGAGGCGCAGTTACCTGTAAGCAGCTTCTTGTTCTTGGGCGGGTCCAGGCAATCAATCGGCGGTTCGTTCCAAAATACCAGATCGCTCATCAGCATAACTGCAGAAGGTGAGCCAAGCACAGCATTTGAAACTGTGGATGGCGCTAAATTCTCGCTACTGAACTGAGTCGACGCCACGACTTGGACGCCATTCAAATAGAGTTCGACGACTGCCTTAGTAACACTAACTGCCAAGTTGAACCAGGATCTAGTATGAATCTGCTGCTCAATAGAGCTGTCTCCAAGAGTGACTTGAGAAAGTTTTCCTGCAATACTCAGCTCCACACTAATTTTCACGATGTTTGAAGAAGCGGATTTCTTCTTTGCTCGAATGCGCAGCCCTTGGTTAGATGGATAGCCGGCCCGAAGAACATCCACGTACTCTTCCGTACCGATGGATTGAATCTGCAGCCAGAGCGATATTGTGAAGCCTTTAGGACAACCGGATCCAGAGAAGAGGCACACTTCAGTGCCCAAGTCAACAGATTCGGCTGCAACGAAGCGTCTACTTCGATTGGCTTTATTTGCGTGGTTACTGTTTCCGCAGAATGCATGGGAACATGAATGGTTTGCCTATCGTAGCAATTTGCGTCAAGATCTGTGGAAAGCTCGTCTGCACTGCCTAACGGCAAGTACTTCAGCATGATATCGCTAAAACAAGCGGCCGCTGCGTTTTTACTCTTGTCATTGGGTCGGCCTAACAAGCCCGCTGTGTAGTTACCAATGTCATTATCTTCATTCCAACACAAAGTGCTTGCGTTTTCAAAATATGTAATAATGTAGTCATCGGCTTTAAGTAGTATACTGGCACTGGCGTACCAGAATACCTGCAGTGACACCCAGGTTGAGTAGTTAAATGGCGCCGAGGCTGTACAAGTTCTGTTAGGACTGCGAACTGTGACTTGAACAAAAGCATCGCGAGTCAAGGCCACCGCTGTACCAATCGAGCCCGGGTTCTGACCACCTGTGCTAAATAGGTAAGCGTATCTTCAGTTTTTGGCATAGTTGGCTTCATTACTAGCGTTAAAATGTACGACTTGCAATTCGAGGTATTGTAAAGACAGCTGTCTTGCGAGTTCTCCATAATAACATATGAGCCTCCTGTGCCAAGGGTGCACAGAGCTCCGTTTTCAGTGCCGTATTTGTCCGGGCCAAAGTCTGTGTTAACACCGTGCAAAGATTTTGGCTGGAGCTTTGACCACAGACCCGCGACTGTCCAGTAGTCGTCAGCCAGGCGCAGAAGATCGTACTGGCTGCTTTGAATACCAAGAACGAGATTGCTTTGACTGCTCGTCAGGAGCTCCTTGTACCAGGCAGCAACTATAAACAGCAAGAATGAATCTCCTAGAGCGGCTGACGGATCCACCAATTTTCCACAGTTAGTGCTCCAGCTGCAGTGCTGTCTCTGAACGTCCCACCAGATTCTCTGTACTCAAGACTGATGCTCACATTAGTACCATTAAGAATAATTGTAGGAAAGAAATTATCCTTTGAGAGAAGCAGAGCTACATTAGACCACCGATTGAGGCGCATCTTTACGTTGGATTTGGTCACCATTTTAGCAGTCCAGCCGGCTAGTTTGACCCAAGCTGCTAAGCTACATCAGCGCTGATGTTCATTCCGAATCCTTCAAACGGATCGGCTTCATTGCCCATTGAAATTATTGTTAGGTCCGCTCCACTGTCCTTGCTGAGAAGCTTCATCCACAGAGTTACAATTACTTGTTTCCTGCAGGAGCTCAATCGCCTTGGGCATTCTTCGGCCCGGAATGCTTTAATGCCGACCTGTCCGTTGGTTCCGATCTTAGAGAACTTGGCTTCATAGCTGCTGACATTGCCAACTGGACCGATCGGCGTCGAGAGCAGTTTAGCCTGCTTTAACAGAAGGAATTCGGTGTCTATGATCGCTTGGCCCCACGAAATCAAGTCAGAATCAATGTAGTAGCGGTTATTTAAGCTGCCAACAGACATTGCGAACTCCTCCGGGGTCATCCACCTGTCGTAGAAGACTATATCAGTAAATGAAAATTGCCCATAAACCAGTCAGGATTGTCCTTCCAAGTGCTGTTCTGATCGTTGTCAAACCTGCCAACACAGCTCGGATGTGCTTATCGTAAGCCTTGTAACTGATGTCTGGCTGCAAATTGCGAATGCCGTAATCAGTACCATTTAAAAAGAACCGCATGCCCTGCTGTAAGTTCCAAGTAAAGCCAACATTGAACCACTCGTTCAAACCGAATCGATTGGCGTCGATTACAATAGTCCAATCTTGCTGTCAATAGAGATTGACGCGCCTAGCAGATTGCCTGTGGTAAATATGCT
>NIVC01003508.1:0-51914 GCA_002269645.1 Macrostomum lignano
CAAAATTGTGTTAATTTGCTTTAGAGTTTCTTTTACAGGTAAGTTGCATTTTTGGTCAAAAAGTAAGTTGCATGGCCAGTGTAAATCAGGGGGTTGCAGATGTATGGTATATGTAATGACTGTGCATTACTCCTAGGTTTATTAACTAATTGACTAACTTTAAGACTAAAATTTGCATGAATGTTCAATTACCTTATATGCATTGTGCATTCAATTATGGTATCATTTGTTTTGATTATGTAGCACTGTTGTCAATGTGCACATGAGTATAAATATATTGAGCAAGACCCAAATGTCTCCAACTGACTGAATTGAATTCAATTAAATAAAAACACAACAGTATACAAAAAGCATTGAATTATGTGACATCATTGCATAAATTCTGCTAAACAATCCTTTGCTATAATAAAGTAAATATAAAAATTATGCAATAAATTAGGTTTTCAAATTATATACTAAATTTTTCAATTGTTGCTACTTGCTAGTAAATGATATACTTTAATCAATAGATTTATTTTACTATTTAGTTTTACTAATTATTTTCATTTTAAATGAGGTTTCATTTTTTGCAGTTATTTGCTATATCTATTGCTAGTTGCATTATTTCTGTGCTTGTTAATCAGACAATTTTTATTGGCATACAATTTACTAAAACGCTTAATTGGTATACTTTACTGGCATACACTTTTCTAGATAGCAAAATACTTTTTAGCATAAATTTAACACTATCCACATTATGGGTCAGTGTAAATTATAAGGTATATAACAAATGGTATGAAGAGGCACACATCTTTTGCCACTAGTAAACAAGCTTCTTTTTAGATGCAGGTTTTCATACTACTTGACAAACCTAGTTTTGTATGAATGAAAAGGAACTTTAATAATCTCTGAAAATGATCTTAGAATCATAGAAAATGTAAATCTCTACTTCTCCCATTTTCTCTATTAGCATATTTTCTCTTCATGTCTATAATTTTCCTTTGTCTTTTTCTATTTCTCTCCAATCTCTTCTTTCTTCTCTTGCTTCTTTCTCTCTTTCTCACTTTCTCTAGCATTAATACCCAGCTTGTTAATAATACAAGAATACTCAGTATTTAGCATTAATACTCAGCTTGGTTTATATTCAAGAACAGTTTTAAACTAAATTTGTTAATTTGATAGTGTAATTGTTCAAATTGCTCTTTCTTTAGAGTTTATATGTTTACTAGGTACGTCCAGAAGGATATTTAATTAATGTGTAAAACATTTGAAAGTCTAGAGTCATTAGAAAGTAGAAAACCATCTTTCATTTTAGTATTAAATTTTGTATATAACAGAGTGTATACCTCAGAGGATCCATAACAATACTAACTACTAACTACTTGCAGTAAGAACGCAAGTGCACATAGCAGTTGAATTACACGGGCTATAAAATCTGTTCAGCTTCCCGATAGACCGTTGCCTGCTTTAGTTTAGACGCGAGAAAGCCGCGCCTTGTCATTTTCAATGGATAAAGTGCTTGTAAAAGTGTAACCAATCCACGCTTTTGACTGGGGCTACAACGCAGAAGGGAAGCCACTTTGCCACTATAGTTCAGGCCTATTTGCTCAGGCAGAGGATGCGGAAGGAACTGTTCTCTTTCTTCCGCTGTGAGAACCCTTAGCTGGCAGTTCTCTCTATTTTAGTACCTGAGTTCTGTCTGGCTGCCAGGTACTTAAAAACTGTGTCGCCACATGACGCTGCATAGTCCCCTCGGCCAGGGACATGCTTTTTCTCCCCTAGCTGCTCTAGCCCTCAACTCCCCCCCCATTATTCTCTTTTTTCCAGCCTCACAGCTGCATCCATTATCGCTGCTGGGAGGGAAGGCTGGGACTCTGGCATTAATCTGCTGCTCTGTCCCAAACTCCCGGCTCCATTCTTCTCGGACTCAGAATAGCCGCCTCAAGCCCCCCAGAGCGTCAGCAGCCAGCGGCCATGCTCTGCAATTTGCTATCGGCCGGCCAGCCAATGTCTGCGGAGGCTTCGGCCCCCGCCGTTCGCCGCACTACAAAATGCTTCTACCGCCAGCCCAGCCTCCTAATTCACCGCCTCCTTCATCTTGACTATTCCAACCGGCTGCAGCTGTTCAAGTTTCCCAGTTCAACTCAGCCTGACTGTCTAATTGTCTGTCTCCAATGCGCCTGTCCCGAGTTGGCACCTGTCAGCAGCAGCAGCGAATTCCCATTGTTTGCGGCTAGGGAATTCAAATAGCAGGTGAGTATCGCCATAAATATTTAGTTATTTAGTCACAGTTGTACTCAGACTCATCTTTCAGCTAGCCTGCTGACAATTGTCCGTTAGCAATGCTTACGGCAGTGCCAGTCTCCATGCGGCTTCCTTAGAATCCTAAAAAAGTTTATCCCATCTAGGGAAATCTTCCATCCAGCTGTCTCTGTGTGTGCGCGCGCGCAGTTTATTTTTCTACAGCTTTCAAATGCCAAGCCTCTTAGCGGGATGGGGATTCCGACTTGCATTTTTTGGACTTTTTATTTGCCGCTCCCCCCCCCCACACCCACCGTCTATCGTGGCCGCAGATCTCGGCTGCGGCGATTGAAGGCTTGAAACTTTGACCGCTGTTGGCGGATATTTGTTGTCATTATTCCTGTGGCCCGCTGGAATAAATTCTTCAAGCAGTGGGAAGGGGAGATACGGAGGAGGGAATTCGGAGAATTCGCTGCGGCCCCGGCCCGGCTCTCTCATTAAAGGTGCGCAGCAAGCCAGGCGGGCCCTGATTGTTGATTAGGGAGGCCCCGGCTCTGGGGGCTTCGGTTGGAATCGCATTATTGGAGCCCAGTCCAGCCCGCTGCCTCTCCGGCCTTCTTAGCCGTTCAATTGGATTCATCAGGCCGGCCTGTCCTGATCTCATCGCGTGAGGCAGCGCGGATGAGGCAGCCCGATGATGATGTTGCTTTTAAGATGCAGCGGGGTTTGCAGTCACACTTGAGCTGCGCTATCGAGAGTGAGTCAGCCAAATCAGCCAAGTCATTCCTTGTTAGTTCCCAATTTGAGTTCAGCAAAACACGCATCAGTCATTCCCGAGCTCAAGCCGTCCTTGTAAACAAAAACAGGAGATTTTCTCGGCTTTTTTTATTGCGTGACGTCATTTCAGGTGAAGTGTTGATGATGATGGGGCCGGGATGCTCAGCTTCTCAGCTGGTACGAGTATGGGGATCCGCTGCTCATCTCATCAACTTTCCATTCCGGGAGTTGGGGGGGGGCAAGCGACCGCTTGATGCCGCTGCCCGATCCGCTTGCAATCAATGAATGCGGGGAGCTGCCGCTTGTCCTCATCGGTAATCGGAGAGCCCGGCCCCGGGTCTGCATATTTCAAGAGATTCCATTCTGTTGCTAAGTGCCCCTCCTGGCCAGCCTCGCCTCCTGTTACTCGGCTGCTCTCAACGCACACTCTAAGAAGCTACCTGCGTCTTGGCGCTGGATGTATAACTGAGCTGAGATGAACTGGCCTAGAAGCTCTCGTCTTCTCTCCTAGCTGGCCAATCGATGACCATCGAGGTCCTGATGCTTCTGCCGAGCTGTAGGTGCCGCTTCGGGGATCTGCACTCGTATAGACCAGATTCCCCCGAGCTGGTTCGGTGCTCCGTCAGAGCAGAAGTCTGGCCGCTGCCTGCTGCGCTTTTAATTGAAAGCACCCGACCTTGGCTTGCTTATCGATCGAGGCTGTTCTCGGAGCCTGTTCTCCTCTGACCGGCTGGGGAGTTCCTCAGCGCTGTTTTGCTACTTTTTATTTATTTTGACTCCCATAGTGCGCTGGATCGGATACTGTAATGCCCTGTCACGCTGTCTGTTTACAGGCACAACGGTTGGCTTGTCGCAGAATCGAAGGTGACACAGCAGGCCCCGTCCCTAATTTATTCATCGGCTCCGCTAGTTGGCTGTTGCTGTGCAGTTTCGCTGCCAGACGAGAAACGAGGCTTGAAGGAAATGAAGACGAAGCATCGGGGAGGGGGAGATGAGGAAGGGCGGGCGAGTTCGAGGAGGGGAGATTCGCTTCAGCCGATCTAGTTCATCATCTTGTCTTGTATGTCAGGAAATTTTATGAAGGTTGAAGATGTTTTAGCCATGGGAATTCACTTTCCTGGCTTAGGCCGGGCCCCGCCTCCTCCCTGGCTGTTTTACTCGGCCGGGACCAAACCTCAGGAAGGAAAGAATTTTTAATCATTTCCAAGTAGCTTCCACTTTCCCTTTTGCCTGGCTTCGCTCCGTGTATATATTGTGTGCGCAGGGCCTCGGGGCCGGGATGGCGAGGATGGCCCTCCTTCTCTCTTCTCTAACTCTCTTTTTTCTCTTCACTCGTTTCTCATTCCTGTGTGATAGAAGGATGCGGCTGAGACGGGCGGAGGATTCCAGGATGAGCGGCGGCAATGCAACTTTGCTACGCGTCCTGTTGGACTGGGACGCCGCCTCCCCCCATTTTCTAACTTTTCGCACTACGGCGGGCGCCATTGCCTTGGCTTATTAGCAAATCCCCTGCCTGTCTGGGCGATCTTGTTTCAGCCAGTAGTTCGCTTCTTTTCCTCTCCCCTTGCTTCGTCACTATCTCTCTCTCTCTTGAGTCCTCGGCCACCAGCGCCTGGTCACTCGGTCTTATCGCTGCTGCCCATCTCATCCCTATGCTTGCTCGGACTTGGGAGCGCACTGTTACTTTTACTGCCTGCTGCGGCCCGCTTCCCAGCCTCCTTTGCTCCATCTGCCATCCCGGGCTCCTTATTCCCATCAGCTTTCGAGTCATTAACTTGCTAGCAGTTGGCTGTTGTTGAGCTCATTCTCTATACTGCCCTGGTGCTCAGTCACTCTCTTAATCCTAACCCAGTGCTTCTGAGCTGAGTGACCTCTGGCATGTGTCTGTGCGACTGTTGCAACTGTAATCACTTTTCACTTTATAGAGGCTGCTACAAAGTGGCAAATGCCAAAAATCATTTGCCCTGTTAACTGCAGCCATCTCGTGTCCTGCAGCTGCAGCTGGGACTGCTCCGCTCCCCCCACCCACCCCCAGCGGAAACCAATTTCTACCCCGGAAGCTGTCAATCAAGGCCAATGCTGATTGCAGATCCGCAGCCGGCTCTGCCCGGACTATCCAGTTTTTTGGGTTTTTTATGAAGCATCAGCCGTGCTATTCAATATTGACATCAAAATTTGGCTGCTATTTCGGTCACACAGCCTCGCCCCCTGACTACTTAGTGTCTTATAAGTGTCACTGTTTTGTTTAGCGGTAAAAGTGCACGATTGTTTTCCCTAGAGAAGCCCCCCCCCCTATCTGTTCGGCTTCACCGTGTACGTATCCCACGACTGGGCCTGGCCTGCGGCCTGTGGGATTCGCGGCTTGCCCCGATCCCTGCAGATTAACTAATTGTACCGGACAGACTGGCCGACTGCCTGAAAATCAGTGAAGAAGAATTGGTCCAGAGCCTTGTGAAAAGGAAAATTTCCCGATGGGTTTCTTTCCCCTTCCCTGCCGCGACAGAATATCCTTGTCACGCGTACAGCCTCTGTTGTTATCCCATTGCTGGCGATTCGCTAGCTCTGAGGATTAGTAAACAGTGGGCTCGAATTTCTTAGCATAACTGTTTGTCCCTCGGAGACCAGTGTGTTTACTAGCCGCTGGGTCACCTGTCCGCACCTGGGCTGCGATTTCAACCAGATTTATTTATCTGCCTGTGCCCTTCGATACTACTCAGTTCGGGACACTGCGCCAGCAGCCGCTTGTTCAACAGTCTGCTATTCTCTCGAGGGTTGGGGGGTATGCTGTGCTCTTAGACTATTTACATGCTTCGAAGCCCCCTGGATTCCAATGCCTCTCTGTCTGACCTGTGGCTGGCTGGAGATCAAGTGCCGAATCAGTGGAGCTGCGCAGTTCAGGCGCGCCTCTCCGCCTCTATGGCTTTGGAAAGCCAATAAAGCGCTCCTTATGAGCCACTTCCTTCCTCTTCAGACGCCGCCGCCGTCACATGTCCCCATGCTGCCCTACCCGAGCTTCCTCGTCCCTCCAGCTTCCTGTCCTTAGTTGATGTCGCCTGCGTTCGTCGGGGGCAAGAAATAATTCTAATGGCTCGGATATGGGCTTGGCTTTTTAAGGGGAAATTTTCCCCATTAACGGTAGAGGCGGGCTGAGGGCCAGGTGAAGTTTACCTGATTTGCACCTGACTGACCGGATCCGCGATGCTCTCCGCCGCCTGCTATTCCAGGATGACCGACTACGATATCGTCAGCGAAAACGCGCGGACTCCAGCCGGTTCCCCGTGCACTCAGAGGAGGCGTTCCAGCGGGGCATCCAGTACAAGGCCAAGTTCATCGGCAGCCTGGACGTGCCGCGGCCGCAGAGTCGCGTGGAGATTGTTGCCGCCATGCGGCGAATCCGCTTCGAGTTCAAGGCTAAGGCTATCAAGAAGCGCAAGGTCACCATATCTATCTCCGTTGACGGGGTCAGCGTCATCTGCCGGCGCGCCCGCAGGCGAGCCCTGTGGCTGGACTCGACCTCGCAGCTGCTCATGCACCACCCCATCTACAGAATATTCTACGTGTCGCACGACTCGCAGGACCTGAAGATATTCAGCTACATAGCCAGGGACAGCCAGAGGAACGCATTCAAGTGCAGCGTGTTCAAGGCCTACAAGAAGGCTCAGGCCATGCGCATCGTGCGCACCATAGGCCAGGCATTCGAGGTCTGCCACCAGCTGTCCCTGGGCTCCAAGGAGGGCCGCAGCGCCGCCGCCTCCAATGCCACCACCAGCCCCGTGCAGTCGCCCGGCGAGTCGGCACCAGCCAAGGTCAAATCGGGTCAGGGCGGTTCGGCCGGCACCGCTGAGTCATCTTCGCCGGCCAAGTCTGCCGCCGCCGCCGCTGCCGAAACCCCCGCTGCAGCAGACAAGAAATCGGCGGCGGACAAGACGACACCGCCTCTCATTAAGGAGGCCGCCGGCTGCGAGGTCAAAAAGCCGCCACTGACGGCGCAATCCTCCGCTGCGACGCCTCTGCCGCCGCCTCCGTCGCTTCAGCTAAGCTCGTCCACCTCCGAGCCGGTGGGCGTTGGCCGGCCCCGTCACACGGTCGGCACCATCACCTCGCCGCTGGCGCCGCTGCCACCCAGCTGGGACAGCATCAATCTGGATGCCGACGGCCTTGGCGGCATGGTGGCATCGGGCAGCGATCCGGAGGGCGGGCCGCTGTGGCTGCGGCACCGCCAGCAGCTGATCAGGCAGCGGCTGGAGCAGCAGTCGCAGCAGGCCCAGGTGGCCATGGCGCAGGCCCGGCTGCTCAGGGACCAGCTGGCCGCCGAGGCTGCTGCCAGGGTTGAAGCTCAGGCCAGAGCTCACCAGCTGCTCGTGCAGAATAGGGACCTGCTGGATCATCTCAACCAGCTGGTGCACCGCCTGCGTTTGCTGGAGCTCCGGTATCATCAGCGGCCTCCAGAGCTGGACGCCAGATTAGCATCTTCATCGTCTGCAGCTTCGACACTGACAAAGGCACCGTCCGGAGTGTCCGGCCTGCCGGACAAGAGCACCCCGCTCTGTCCGCCAGTTGCACCGCTGGATTTGCCGGAGCTCAAGGCGGCCGAGGACTGCGGGCTGACGCCGCTGGGCGAGGCGGCTCCAGTTCTGTTTGACAGCCTCCTTATGATCTCCGCGGCCTCCACCGCTGCTGCAGTTGCCGCCGCCGCCTCCGCATCTGCAGTTACCACCGCCGCTACCGTCACAGTGGCTGGGGCGCCGGCTTCAGCGGCGTCCCCCGGCGCGCAGAGCGGCTCTCCGGACTCCGGGCACAAGGAGATGAGCGCCGACAGCCTGTCGCAGGCGCTCACCTTCTTAGACGCTTATCCGGGCGGCCAGGCCTTCCGCCTGTCTCACCATCACCATCAGCAGCACCACCAGCACCTGCGGCACCGGCTCAGCCAGCAGCACGGCGGCCAGGACGGCGTTCGCCGATCAACTCAAGTGCCGACTTCGCTGAGCTGCGGCGCTGCTGGGGTAGTCGGAGCCGTCCCCAACGGCGGCGCCTCGGTTCACGGGGCTGCCAATGGCAGTTGCGACAGCGGCGGCGGCCAGTCGGTTGCCAAGGAGACGCCGGTGTCGCTGCCGTCCGGCCAGGGCTTCGCGCCCTCCCTGTCCTGGCCGGTGTCGTTCGCCGACTCGCCGAAGCTGGCGCCAAAATGCAGCGTAGTCGCCGCGGTGTCAGCAGCAGCCTCGTCTGCTTTCCGCCCATCAACAGCTTCGTCGACGTCGGCGTCGGCCTCCTCGTCGTCCTACGCTCTGTCGGCCGTCAGAGTCAAGCCGGCGGCGTCAGGCGGAGACAGCCAGCAGCAGCCGCTGAAGCCGCCGCAGGCAGCTGTGGAGCACGCCAAGTCCAAGTCGCTCTGCTCCGCCCCGGCCTCGCTGTCGCCAGCGCATCTCAACTACTCGTTCGAGTGGCACGGCGAAGTGGCTCTGGCCGCCATGGACGAGGGTCTGGACGAGGACTGCTGAGCCGGAATAGAATCGGCTGGGGCTGTCACGTGACTTGGGATTTGCGCAACTTTCTACCTCTGAGCATGCTGTTAGAGTAATCGCATATTAACACATTTATACTCATTGGACCCACTCTATAACTTAAAGATACCATCTGTTACTTGCGGACCATCGCTGCTGCTCTGAAAAATGCTCTGTCACCGACTGCTGACTTCTGCCTGACCCCTTGTGTGATTTCTTGCATAACTGTGCGCAATGTACAATGCTTATAGTTACATTGTAATTGAATTTTGCCTATTTTATGAATTGAGTGGCGTCCCATTATTTTTTATCCCTCATTAATAGCATTATAAAACCGTTGGTTTCTCCGCTCTGCTAAGCTGGACTCGCTGGCGGCGCGTGGTAATTCATTCGCACCTTTTCCCTAATCCGATAGATCGATTGTATTATAGTCTCAGGCCTGCCGGCATAGGGACACTTATTATTATCTTTCCGGATAATCTCTGTCGTTAGGAGTTCTCCGATAATCTAATTGTTGTCAAGCAAGAAACTCTTTAGAAGAAGCTTCCCAGTGTAAAACCCAATTTACTTTGCTGCTGCAACTGCTGTATTCATTTAATTCGTGTTTTCATCTGCCTCGTTGCACCAATCTCGCCTCCTTCGTACATCGGGCTAATTTTGATGTAGACGGATTGCAGAACGATGGGATTATGGTATAAAATCTGCTACAGAAAATCTCCCCTTAAGCCACAGAAAATCTCCCCTTAAACCACAGAGAATCTCCCATTAAGCCACAGAGAATCTCCCCTTAAACCACAGAGAATCTCCCATTAAGCCTCAGAGAATCTCCCCTTAAACCACAGAGAATCTCCCATTAAGCCTCAGAGAATCTCCCCTTAAACCACAGAGAATCTCCCATTAAGCCACAGAGAATCTCCCCTTAAGCCTAAGCCACAGAGAATCGCCCCCTTAAGCTACAGAGAATCTCCCAGTAAGCCACGGAGAATCTCCCATTAAATCACAGAGAATCTCCCATTAAGCCTCAGAGAATCTCCCATTAAGCCACAGATAATCTCCCATTAAGCCTCAGAGAATCTCCCATTAAGCCACAGAGAATCTCCCATTAAGCCACAGAGAATCTCCCATTAAGCCACAGAGAATCTCCCATTAAGCCACAGAGAATCTCCCCTTAAGCCTGAGCCACAGAGAATCGCCCCCTTAAGCTACAGAGAATCTCCCATTAAGCCACAGAGAATCGCCCCTTAAGCCACAGAGAATCTCCCCTTAAGCCACAGAGAATCGCCCCCTTAAGCTACAGAGAATCTCCCATTAAGCCACAGAGAATCGCCCCTTAAGCCACAGAGAATCTCCCCTTAAGCCACAGAGAATCGCCCCATTAGGCAACAGAGAATCTCCCATTAAGCCTCAGAGAATCTCCCCTTAAGCCACAGAGAATCTCCCCTTAAGCCTAAGCCACAGAGAATCGCCCCCTTAAGCTACAGAGAATCTCCCAGTAAGCCACGGAGAATCTCCCATTAAATCACAGAGAATCTCCCATTAAGCCTCAGAGAATCTCCCATTAAGCCACAGAGAATCTCCCCTTAAGCCACAGAGAATCTCCCCTTAAGCCACAGAGAATCTCCCATTAAGCCACAGAGAATCTCCCCTTAAGCCACAGAGAATCTCCCCTTAAGCCTGAGCCACAGAGAATCGCCCCCTTAAGCTACAGAGAATCTCCCATTAAGCCACAGAGAATCTCCCATTAAGCCACAGAGAATCTCCCCTTAAGCCACAGAGAATCTCCCCTTAAGCCACAGAGAATCTCCCATTAAGCCACAGAGAATCTCCCCTTAAGCCTGAGCCACAGAGAATCGCCCCCTTAAGCTACAGAGAATCTCCCATTAAGCCACAGAGAATCGCCCCATTAGGCAACAGAGAATCTCCCATTAAGCCACAGAGAATCGCCCCCTTAAGCCACAGAGAATCTCCCAGTAAGCCACGGAGAATCTCCCAGTAAGCCACGGAGAATCTATTATAGGCTAAACAGACAGTTCAATTATCTTTCGCAAAGAAGACTCACAGGCCACCCCTTCCACTGTACATACATTGCTCATGTACATGCCCTCTGCTCTCATTGAGTGTGCAGATGTCCATTTTATATTTTCTAGCTACCAGTTTGTTGTGCATCGGTAATTTACACAGACTAACCCTGGCTTCCCTGAGCCCCTTTGTTGCAAGTTGCTTATTGTGTAAACTGCTGTCAGGTGAGGGAGATTGTGCTTCTCTGGCCGGTTGTCGCAGAGCCCCGCAGTTTATCGTGTCGGGACGCGATAATAAATGAAGCAGCTGTACTGAGCACACGAGCAGGCCGCACTGGGCCTAAACCCAGGCCCCTATTGCTCATGCTCTTATTGTTTGAAGTGTTTTCTCTCACCTTGCTTCTTTTTTCACACCGACTTTATAGCTGTGTAAAGTTAAGCCTGCTGTATGGGCTGCTGTGAGCTGAGCTTGGCGAGAATTTGAGCCTCTAACCTCTTCATCAGTTGAGTATTATAGACTGTCCATTGCCGCTGTCCAACACTCCAACACTGTGATCAAACACTGCATCCTATCTCTGTGTGAGCGTGATGAGTTTTCTAAACTGGCCTGAGCTGTTTAATCTTTCATCCTCATTAGTTATGCCCTCGCCTGCCTACCCCCGGGGTCATTTTATTTAGTTTAGCGCTGCTGATCATGCCACAGGGTTGCCGGCTCTGGCATGGGTGGCCCGCTACCAAACTTAATGTATGCTAATTAAGTTGCTTGAGTCTTCGTCATATTGATTAATCCTCTCTATCCCCTATCCGTTTGTATCGGTTCCCCGTCCGCCCGGCATGAATTCATCCCACCGCCATGGGGACTTTTGTCTTTGGCAATTCCGCTGCTTCTTTTCCTACTAAAGGGAAGAGATTAGAGATAGGGGAGAATTCTCCCCGCTGTCTTTCTGTGTGCCAGTCAGTCAACCAGCGGGGGGGGGCTGTCGGGGTTCCCGTGCTGCTATGGGGATTCCGCCTGCTGAGCAGAGGGGGTGGGCGAACGCAGCCTCTTAATCCCCTCAGAGCGCCCACTCAATCGCCCTTTCCCTGCCTCCCACTTTGCCTTCTCCACCTCTTCTTTTCTCTTTCACTCTCACTCAGCTTGTCCCAGTTGAGAGGCTCAAGCGGGCTGGGGAGTAAAATCCCCCCCCCCCCAATTGCTGATTAACCGCCAGTCAGTCGGGAAGCTGGGACGCGCGGGCTTCATCGCTTTGCTACTGCTGCCTCTTCTCTCGACCTGGGCGCCTGCCTATTCGAATGGCAAAGTCTCTCTCAGCTGGAAAAGTTTAGCGCACCCCTGCCTGCCTATCCCATTTTCTCCCCCGGTCTCATTTCGTCAGCTCCGGGGGCCGCCGCCTCTCCGGTCTTTCCTCCATCGCAAAGTGTAAAATTAGTTGAGCAACCGCCGCTGCCCGGGCGCCCTCATGCGCCGCGTAATTCGATAAAATGAAGGAAAAAGTGGCGGCCCGGACAGGAGGGCGGAGTGGACACCGCTGGGGGGGAGAGTCTTCTGGGAGCCCCGGTAGTCATGAAAATGATGGCGGCGGGCCAGAGAGGAGCGCCGGAATATCTAATCGGGAAAAATTGAGGCCCGGGCCTCCCCTGCGGCGCCGCCTCGCCGACTTTCGTCTGCTGGTCGGAGATGCCCGGGAGCCAGCGGGGGGGGGGCGGCGCCGGTCGCAAATCGCATTTCGCTGCGTCTTCGAAGTGAATTTTTGTGCGAGCCGCCGCTCTTCTGCGTCCCACTTTCCATTAACTGCCCATTATCAGCATGGGGCAAGACAGGATATGATGCGAAAGTTTTTCCTACTGCAGCCCTAACCTGGACTCTTGCCCCAAGGCGGAGGACTCTTGTATGTCTAAATAATTAGGAAATTTAACACCGCACCATGATGCACTCTCTTTTAGTGATCTTTACAATTTCCTCTGTAACAGTTTTTCCTACAGAGTCTTTTATTGTAGAGAATTCCCTATGAAAATCCCCGCAGCAGTCTTTATGCTAGGATGTGATTCCCCCAGACAGTTCCCCGGTATTTATGCCAGGTGAAAATTATCCCAGACACCCGTCTTTTTGCCAGCAGAGAATTCCCTCTGACATCGTCTTTTTTGCCAGCATAGAATTCCCCCCCTGACACCCCGTCTTTTTGCCAGCATAGAATCCCCCCCTGACACCCCGTCTTTTTGCCAGCATAGAATTCCCCCTGACACCGTCTTTTTGCCAGCATAGAATTCCCCCCCCCTGACACCCCGTCTTTTTGCAAGCATAGAATTCCCCCTGACACCGTCTTTTTGCCAGCATAGAATTCCCCCCTGACACCCCGTCTTTTTGCCAGCATAGAATCTCCCCCTGACACCCCGTCTTTTTGCCAGCATAGAATTTCCCCTGACACCGTCTTTTTGCCAGCATAGAATTCCCCCCCCTGACACCCCGTCTTTTTGCCAGCATAGAATTCCCCCTGACACCGTCTTTTTGCCAGCATAGAATTCCCCCCCCCTGACACCCCGTCTTTTTGCAAGCATAGAATTCCCCCTGACACCGTCTTTTTGCCAGCATAGAATTCCCCCCTGACACCCCGTCTTTTTGCCAGCATAGAATCTCCCCCTGACACCCCGTCTTTTTGCCAGCATAGAATTTCCCCTGACACCGTCTTTTTGCCAGCATAGAATTCCCCCCCCTGACACCCCGTCTTTTTGCCAGCATAGAATTCCCCCTGACACCGTCTTTTTGCCAGCATAGAATTCCCCCCCCTGACACCCCGTCTTTTTGCCAGCATAGAATTCCCCCCTGACACCCCGTCTTTTGCCAGCAGAAAATTCCCCCCTGACACCGTCTTGTTTCCAGCAGAAAATTCCCCCTGACACCCCGTCTTTTTTGCCAGCAGAAAATTCCCCCTGGCAACGCCCCGGTCCTTTTGTCAAGAGAATATTCCCCATGGGCCATGGCAATACCCCAGTCTTTACTGTAGCACAGGATTCCCCCTGACACATCTGTATGGCATTGATAGGATTCCCTATTTGGCAATAGCCCGTGTTTATGTCCAGGGGGAAGATTCCCTCTGATAATTCTCCTCCTGTTTCTATTCCCACCAGGCAATTCTGCCTGACACTTGCAATACCGTGGCGGACCTTCAGCCAAAAGCATAATTTTATATTTTTAACTAGGCCTAGTTGAAAGTAGGCAGAGAATTATCGTCACGGGGTTCGACTCCTCTCAGTGGTTCAACTGTGAATTAATCTTCTTATTAGGCAGAGCAAAGCGAAGCGCCTTTCCAAGTAAGCATAGACCCGGCTGCTCATTAAGATTTCTGTCTAGATTAAGCCAAAGCTTCGCTATAAAAACTTGACGCCATGCCATGCTAATCCCTGTTCCGATGGCATTAAAAGACCGCCTGAGAGGCAGGCTCTCATACGAGCGTATTATAACTAAGTTCTAAATTCCCCTGTGGCGCATTAGCGATAAGCCTGCTGTGTCGGGCCGGCCCCAGTAGCCAAAAATCCTCGCTCGAATTTCGCGTTTCCTGCTGGCTGTTTTTCTTAAATAATAAACTGCCAGTTATGAAATGAATTCTGCTATGGCTGGGCGGGGGATCTGCGCGATCGTAATTGCTCATCCCGCTTCAGCCGGGTGACGGGCGGAGGGTGGGGAGGAGACGGCAGAGTTTAATTTAAGATCGCTTTTTGAGGAATTTTATTTTTTATGCGTGATTGGAGACCGGTCTTGAGTCTGGAGAGGGCGGCCGAGGCCAATTAGGTAAATAAGGAAGGCTTTTTGTTGTGTCCCGCTGTGCATCCGGCCTCTTCTGAAGTGCTTCAGAAGCATGGCAGCTTCTCGAATCTGGTTTAGGCGCGGCTTATTAAAAGATTATTGTATTCTGCATGTATTCAGTCATTGAATGGATTGCTAATCTAGCCTATCATGGATGCAGGAATAGAATGGATTGCTAATCTAGCCTACATGGATGCAGGAATAGAATGGATTGCTAATCTAGCCTACATGGATGCAGGAATAGAATGGATTGCTAATCTAGCCTATCATGGATGCAGGAATAGAATGGATTGCTAATCTAGCCTATCATGGGTGCAGGAATATAATGGATTGCTAATCTAGCCTATCATGGGTGCAGGAATAGAATGGATTGCTAATCTAGCCCATCATGGATGCAGGAATAGAATGGATTGCTAATCTAGCCTATCATGGGTGCAGGAATAGAATGGATTGCTAATCTAGCCTATCATGGTTGCAGGAATAGAATGGATTGCTAATCTAGCCCATCATGGGTGCTGGAATAGAATGGATTGCTAATCTAGCCTATCATGGTTGCAGGAATAGAATGGATTGCTAATCTAGCCTATCATGGGTGCAGGAATAGAATGGATTGCTAATCTAGCCTATCATGGTGCAGGAATAGAATGGATTGCTAATCTAGCCTATCATGGGTGCAGGAATAGAATGGATTGCTAATCTAGCCTATCATGGGTGCAGGAATAGAATGGATTGCTAATCTAGCCTATCATGGGTGCAGGAATAGAATGGATTGCTAATCTAGCCTATCATGGGTGCAGGAATAGAATGGATTGCTAATCTAGCCTATCATGGATGCAGGAATAGAATGGATTGCTAATCTAGCCTATCATGGATGCAGGAATAGAATGGATTGCTAATCTAGCCTATCATGGATGCAGGAATAGAATGGATTGCTAATCTAGCCTATCATGGATGCAGGAATAGAATGGATTGCTAATCTAGCCTATCATGGATGCAGGAATAGAATGGATTGCTAATCTAGCCTATCATGGATGCAGGAATAGAATGGATTGCTAATCTAGCCTATCATGGATGCAGGAATAGAATGGATTGCTAATCTAGCCTATCATGGATGCAGGAATAGAATGGATTGCTAATCTAGCCTATCATGGATGCAGGAATAGAATGGATTGCTAATCTAGCCTATCATGGATGCAGGAATAGAATGGATTGCTAATCTAGCCTATCATGGATGCAGGAATAGAATGGATTGCTAATCTAGCCTATCATGGATGCAGGAATAGAATGGATTGCTAATCTAGCCTATCATGGATGCAGGAATAGAATGGATTGCTAATCTAGCCTATCATGGATGCAGGAATAGAATGGATTGCTAATCTAGCCTATCATGGGTGCAGGAATAGAATGGATTGCTAATCTAGCCTATCATGGATGCAGGAATAGAATGGATTGCTAATCTAGCCTATCATGGATGCAGGAATAGAATGGATTGCTAATCTAGCCTATCATGGATGCAGGAATAGAATGGATTGCTAATCTAGCCTATCATGGGTGCAGGAATAGAATGGATTGCTAATCTAGCCTATCATGGATGCAGGAATAGAATGGATTGCTAATCTAGCCTATCATGGATGCAGGAATAGAATGGATTGCTAATCTAGCCTATCATGGTGCAGGAATAGAATGGATTGCTAATCTAGCCTATCATGGATGCAGGAATAGAATGGATTGCTAATCTAGCCTATCATGGGTGCAGGAATAGAATGGATTGCTAATCTAGCCTATCATGGGTGCAGGAATAGAATGGATTGCTAATCTAGCCCATCATGGATGCAGGAATAGAATGGATTGCTAATCTAGCCTATCATGGATGCAGGAATAGAATGGATTGCTAATCTAGCCTATCATGGTGCAGGAATAGAATGGATTGCTAATCTAGCCTATCATGGATGCAGGAATAGAATGGATTGCTAATCTAGCCTATCATGGATGCAGGAATAGAATGGATTGCTAATCTAGCCTATCATGGATGCAGGAATAGAATGGATTGCTAATCTAGCCTATCATGGGTGCAGGAATAGAATGGATTGCTAATCTAGCCTATCATGGTGCAGGAATAGAATGGATTGCTAATCTAGCCTATCATGGATGCAGGAATAGAATGGATTGCTAATCTAGCCTATCATGGGCAGGAATAGAATGGATTGCTAATCTAGCCTATCATGGATGCAGGAATAGAATGGATTGCTAATCTAGCCTATCATGGATGCAGGAATAGAATGGATTGCTAATCTAGCCTATCATGGATGCAGGAATAGAATGGATTGCTAATCTAGCCTATCATGGATGCAGGAATAGAATGGATTGCTAATCTAGCCTATCATGGATGCAGGAATAGAATGGATTGCTAATCTAGCCTATCATGGATGCAGGAATAGAATGGATTGCTAATCTAGCCTATCATGGATGCAGGAATAGAATGGATTGCTAATCTAGCCTATCATGGATGCAGGAATAGAATGGATTGCTAATCTAGCCTATCATGATGCAGGAATAGAATGGATTGCTAATCTAGCCTATCATGGATGCAGGAATAGAATGGATTGCTAATCTAGCCTATCATGGATGCAGGAATAGAATGGATTGCTAATCTAGCCTATCATGGATGCAGGAATAGAATGGATTGCTAATCTAGCCTATCATGGATGCAGGAATAGAATGGATTGCTAATCTAGCCTATCATGGATGCAGGAATAGAATGGATTGCTAATCTAGCCTATCATGGATGCAGGAATAGAATGGATTGCTAATCTAGCCTATCATGGATGCAGGAATAGAATGGATTGCTAATCTAGCCTATCATGGATGCAGGAATAGAATGGATTGCTAATCTAGCCTATCATGGATGCAGGAATAGAATGGATTGCTAATCTAGCCTATCATGGGTGCAGGAATAGAATGGATTGCTAATCTAGCCTATCATGGGTGCAGGAATAGAATGGATTGCTAATCTAGCCTATCATGGGTGCAGGAATAGAATGGATTGCTAATCTAGCCTATCATGGGTGCAGGAATAGAATGGATTGCTAATCTAGCCTATCATGGTGCAGGAATAGAATGGATTGCTAATCTAGCCTATCATGGGTGCAGGAATAGAATGGATTGCTAATCTAGCCTATCATGGATGCAGGAATAGAATGGATTGCTAATCTAGCCTATCATGGATGCAGGAATAGAATGGATTGCTAATCTAGCCTATCATGGATGCAGGAATAGAATGGATTGCTAATCTAGCCTATCATGGATGCAGGAATAGAATGGATTGCTAATCTAGCCTATCATGGATGCAGGAATAGAATGGATTGCTAATCTAGCCTATCATGGATGCAGGAATAGAATGGATTGCTAATCTAGCCTATCATGGATGCAGGAATAGAATGGATTGCTAATCTAGCCTATCATGGATGCAGGAATAGAATGGATTGCTAATCTAGCCTATCATGGATGCAGGAATAGAATGGATTGCTAATCTAGCCTATCATGGTGCAGGAATAGAATGGATTGCTAATCTAGCCTATCATGGTGCAGGAATAGAATGGATTGCTAATCTAGCCTATCATGGGTGCAGGAATAGAATGGATTGCTAATCTAGCCTATCATGGGTGCAGGAATAGAATGGATTGCTAATCTAGCCTATCATGGATGCAGGAATAGAATGGATTGCTAATCTAGCCTATCATGGGCAGGAATAGAATGGATTGCTAATCTAGCCTATCATGGATGCAGGAATAGAATGGATTGCTAATCTAGCCTATCATGGATGCAGGAATAGAATGGATTGCTAATCTAGCCTATCATGGATGCAGGAATAGAATGGATTGCTAATCTAGCCTATCATGGTGCAGGAATAGAATGGATTGCTAATCTAGCCTATCATGGATGCAGGAATAGAATGGATTGCTAATCTAGCCTATCATGGATGCAGGAATAGAATGGATTGCTAATCTAGCCTATCATGGATGCAGGAATAGAATGGATTGCTAATCTAGCCTATCATGGATGCAGGAATAGAATGGATTGCTAATCTAGCCTATCATGGGTGCAGGAATAGAATGGATTGCTAATCTAGCCTATCATGGGTGCAGGAATAGAATGGATTGCTAATCTAGCCTATCATGGGTGCAGGAATAGAATGGATTGCTAATCTAGCCTATCATGGGTGCAGGAATAGAATGGATTGCTAATCTAGCCTATCATGGGTGCAGGAATAGAATGGATTGCTAATCTAGCCTATCATGGATGCAGGAATAGAATGGATTGCTAATCTAGCCTATCATGGATGCAGGAATAGAATGGATTGCTAATCTAGCCTATCATGGTGCAGGAATAGAATGGATTGCTAATCTAGCCTATCATGGATGCAGGAATAGAATGGATTGCTAATCTAGCCTATCATGGATGCAGGAATAGAATGGATTGCTAATCTAGCCTATCATGGATGCAGGAATAGAATGGATTGCTAATCTAGCCTATCATGGTGCAGGAATAGAATGGATTGCTAATCTAGCCTATCATGGTGCAGGAATAGAATGGATTGCTAATCTAGCCTATCATGGATGCAGGAATAGAATGGATTGCTAATCTAGCCTATCATGGTGCAGGAATAGAATGGATTGCTAATCTAGCCTATCATGGATGCAGGAATAGAATGGATTGCTAATCTAGCCTATCATGGATGCAGGAATAGAATGGATTGCTAATCTAGCCTATCATGGTGCAGGAATAGAATGGATTGCTAATCTAGCCTATCATGGATGCAGGAATAGAATGGATTGCTAATCTAGCCTATCATGGATGCAGGAATAGAATGGATTGCTAATCTAGCCTATCATGGTGCAGGAATAGAATGGATTGCTAATCTAGCCTATCATGGATGCAGGAATAGAATGGATTGCTAATCTAGCCTATCATGGATGCAGGAATAGAATGGATTGCTAATCTAGCCTATCATGGATGCAGGAATAGAATGGATTGCTAATCTAGCCTATCATGGTGCAGGAATAGAATGGATTGCTAATCTAGCCTATCATGGGTGCAGGAATAGAATGGATTGCTAATCTAGCCTATCATGGGTGCAGGAATAGAATGGATTGCTAATCTAGCCTATCATGGGTGCAGGAATAGAATGGATTGCTAATCTAGCCTATCATGGATGCAGGAATAGAATGGATTGCTAATCTAGCCTATCATGGGTGCAGGAATAGAATGGATTGCTAATCTAGCCTATCATGGATGCAGGAATAGAATGGATTGCTAATCTAGCCTATCATGGATGCAGGAATAGAATGGATTGCTAATCTAGCCTATCATGGATGCAGGAATAGAATGGATTGCTAATCTAGCCTATCATGGATGCAGGAATAGAATGGATTGCTAATCTAGCCTATCATGGGCAGGAATAGAATGGATTGCTAATCTAGCCTATCATGGATGCAGGAATAGAATGGATTGCTAATCTAGCCTATCATGGATGCAGGAATAGAATGGATTGCTAATCTAGCCTATCATGGATGCAGGAATAGAATGGATTGCTAATCTAGCCTATCATGGGTGCAGGAATAGAATGGATTGCTAATCTAGCCTATCATGGGTGCAGGAATAGAATGGATTGCTAATCTAGCCTATCATGGGTGCAGGAATAGAATGGATTGCTAATCTAGCCTATCATGGATGCAGGAATAGAATGGATTGCTAATCTAGCCTATCATGGGTGCAGGAATAGAATGGATTGCTAATCTAGCCTATCATGGGTGCAGGAATAGAATGGATTGCTAATCTAGCCTATCATGGATGCAGGAATAGAATGGATTGCTAATCTAGCCTATCATGGATGCAGGAATAGAATGGATTGCTAATCTAGCCTATCATGGATGCAGGAATAGAATGGATTGCTAATCTAGCCTATCATGGGTGCAGGAATAGAATGGATTGCTAATCTAGCCTATCATGAGCAGGAATAGAATGGATTGCTAATCTAGCCTATCATGGATGCAGGAATAGAATGGATTGCTAATCTAGCCTATCATGGATGCAGGAATAGAATGGATTGCTAATCTAGCCTATCATGGTGCAGGAATAGAATGGATTGCTAATCTAGCCTATCATGGTGCAGGAATAGAATGGATTGCTAATCTAGCCTATCATGGGTGCAGGAATAGAATGGATTGCTAATCTAGCCTATCATGGTGCAGGAATAGAATGGATTGCTAATCTAGCCTATCATGGATGCAGGAATAGAATGGATTGCTAATCTAGCCTATCATGGGTGCAGGAATAGAATGGATTGCTAATCTAGCCTATCATGGTGCAGGAATAGAATGGATTGCTAATCTAGCCTATCATGGGTGCAGGAATAGAATGGATTGCTAATCTAGCCTATCATGGATGCAGGAATAGAATGGATTGCTAATCTAGCCTATCATGGGTGCAGGAATAGAATGGATTGCTAATCTAGCCTATCATGGGTGCAGGAATAGAATGGATTGCTAATCTAGCCTATCATGGATGCAGGAATAGAATGGATTGCTAATCTAGCCTATCATGGATGCAGGAATAGAATGGATTGCTAATCTAGCCTATCATGGGTGCAGGAATAGAATGGATTGCTAATCTAGCCTATCATGGTGCAGGAATAGAATGGATTGCTAATCTAGCCTATCATGGATGCAGGAATAGAATGGATTGCTAATCTAGCCTATCATGGGTGCAGGAATAGAATGGATTGCTAATCTAGCCTATCATGGGTGCAGGAATAGAATGGATTGCTAATCTAGCCTATCATGGATGCAGGAATAGAATGGATTGCTAATCTAGCCTATCATGGATGCAGGAATAGAATGGATTGCTAATCTAGCCTATCGTGGGTCCAGGATTAGAATGGATTGCTAATCTAGCCTATCGTGAGTGCAGGAATAGAATGGATTGCTAATCTAGCCTATCGTGAGTGCAGGAATAGAATGGATTGCTAATCTAGCCTATCGTGAGTGCAGGAATAGAATGGATTGCTAATCTAGCCTATCGTGAGTGCAGGAATAGAATGGATTGCTAATCTAGCCTATCGTGAGTGCAGGAATAGAATGGATTGCTAATCTAGCCTATCGTGAGTGCAGGAATAGAATGGATTGCTAATCTAGCCTATCATGGGTGCAGGAATAGAATGGATTGCTAATCTAGCCTATCATGGGTGCAGGAATAGAATGGATTGCTAATCTAGCCTATCATGGATGCAGGAATAGAATGGATTGCTAATCTAGCCTATCGTGAGTGCAGGAATAGAATGGATTGCTAATCTAGCCTATCATGGGTGCAGGATTAGAATGGATTGCTAATCTAGCCTATCGTGAGTGCAGGAATAGAATGCAAATCTCACTCTTATATAATCGCATTTAACTCAACCGCTTTTTGCATTTGGTGTCGTCAAAGTAATCTAACTTCTATTTGAAGCCAGTGGAATTTGTAGTGGATTCAACTCTTAAATTTGATAGCAGTTTTGGGTTACAGCGAGCATTGAAGTACTCTTAAGTGCACTTGTATAGAAGACATTCTCATCCTATTTTTCCTTCATTCAGTGGGCATCACTTCAGTGTCGGGTGGCTTTACTGCAGTTTAGATGGGGTCTGCCTCTGACACCGCATTTTTATTGCCATAAAATGAAAGCTCTGATGGCCAAATATTGAAATGGGAAACACTGGCTTCTTCTTTCCGGCAATGCCTAATGCGGTCTGGCCGCATCCAGTCGGCCTTTCATTCGCCAGTTCAACTTCCTTTGTCAGGCCTGTGTAGGGGTTGAATGCAGATTTTCTCTGCCTGCTATGCCGCTCGTATTTCTGCACTAGAGCTGTTCCCCATTGTGCGCCATTGGGATTTTTGCGATTTCTAATGGGATATCAATCGAATCTGGATGCCCTACTATTTCTCCGCTTGTCTGCTCCCGGCCAGGTGCACTTTGGCCAGATTTTTCTTGTTTCTTGTGTAATTTTGCCTGACGGACAGGTCTGGGGGTTGGAGGTAGTTAGATCTGCTGTTTGCATCTGCTTGGATTCCCGGGGCTCGCCTTGTTATTAGCGCTCGCACTTGCAGCTGCGGGCTCTTCAGGGTGGGGCGTGTAGCTTTTGCTGCTGCTTTAATTGTTTGCATCTTCTGTGATCTTGCTAGTTGAGAGGCCGGCTGGCTTTCTTTTTGTAATTCCAAATGCAGTTAAAGCTTAGCTATATTCGCTACTTGGAGCCCCTGTTCCCAGCGAACGGCTCCTCGCCTGGAATCCCATTGCCAGTGTCTCGTTCCTTAAATCCCGATTGTTAGCTTGTTCACTCGAGTTCTTCAGTCCAATTAAGTAACAGCTCGTGGCTTTGACTCTTCTTGTCAGGATGTCCGCTCCAGGCTTTGACTCTTCTTGTCAGGATGTCCGCTCCAGGCTTTGACTCTTCTTGTCAGGATGTCCGCTCCAGGCTTTGACTCTTCTTGTCAGGATGTCCGCTCCAGGCTTTGACTCTTCTTGTCAGGATGTCCGCTCAGGCTTTGACTCTTCTTGTCAGGATGTCCGCTCCAGGCTTTGACTCTTCTTGTCAGGATGTCCGCTCCAGGCTTTGACTCTTCTTGTCAGGATGTCCGCTCCAGGCTTTGACTCTTCTTGTCAGGATGTCCGCTTCAGGCTTTGACTCTTCTTGTAGGATGTCCGCTCAGGCTTTGATTCTTCTTGTAGGATGTCCGCTCCAGGCTTTGACTCTTCTTGTCAGGATGTCCGCTCCAGGCTTTGACTCTCTTGTCAGGATGTCCGCTTCAGGCTTTGACTCTTCTTGTAGGATGTCCGCTTCAGGCTTTGACTCTTCTTGTAGGATGTCCGCTCCAGGCTTTGACTCTTCTTGTCAGGATGTCCGCTCCAGGCTTTGACTCTTCTTGTCAGGATGTCCGCTCCAGGCTTTGACTCTTCTTGTCAGGATGTCCGCTTCAGGCTTTGACTCTTCTTGTAGGATGTCCGCTTCAGGCTTTGAGTAGGATGTCCGCTCCAGGCTTTGACTCTTCTTGTCAGGATGTCCGCTCCAGGCTTTGACTCCTCTTGTCAGGATGTCCGCTTCAGGCTTTGACTCTTCTTGTAGGATGTCCGCTTCAGGCTTTGACTCTTCTTGTAGGATGTCCGCTCCAGGCTTTGACTCTTCTTGTCAGGATGTCCGCTCCAGGCTTTGACTCTTCTTGTCAGGATGTCCGCTCCAGGCTTTGACTCCTATTTTCAGGATGTCCGCTCCAGGCTTTGACTCCTATTGTCAGGATGTCCGCTCTTGACTTATTCTTAAGTACCCTGAGTACATTGATTACCAGGGTGTCTTGACTAGCTCCAATCCTGGATGGCTGCTTCGTTAAATCCCAATTGTCCAAATATACTCGGATCCCGATAATCAGGTTGTGTTCAGATCCCAATTACCGGGATGTACTCAGATCCCAATTACCGGGATGTACTCAGATCCCAATTACCAAGACGTACTCAAATCCCAATTACCGGGATGCACTCAGATCCCAATTACCAAGACGTACTCAAATCCCAATTACCGGGATGTACTCAGATCCCAATTACCGGGATGCACTCAGATCGCAATTACCGGGATGTACTCAGATCCCAATTACCGGGATGCACTCAGGTCGCAATTATCATAATTTACTCAAATCCCAATTATCAAGATGCCCACTTCCACCAAACTTGCAGCAGGCAGTTGCCCAAAGCAGAGAAGCCAATCAGCCATGGCGTCCCGCACAATTGCCTACATTCTGCTGTTCACCCTCGGCCTGCTCGGCGCGCACCAGTTTTATCTCGGCCGCAGTCTGCACGGCTTCGTGATGCTGTGCAGCCTTGGCGGCTTCTTCGCCGGCTGGCTGCACGACCTGTTCAACCTGGAGCGCTACATCCGGGAGTCTGAGGACCAGTTTCTGACCGAGGAGTACCAGGCCGACCTGAGCAGGTTCACCTCGGTGCAGCAGATCCTGCAGTCAGCGCCTGCGCCCGGCCAACCGGAGACGCAGGACCGCGGCCGGCTGCGCGACGACTACGAAGCCTTGAAGCGGCGCCTGGCCGGGTCCATATTTTTCCGGGACAAGCTGCGAGACAAGGCGCCCAGGTGCAGCTGGTCCAGGTATTTCGGTGAGCTGCTCTGCCGCTGATGGACTTGCGCCACATGCGTCTATTGCCACTAGGATGCACATCCGCCCCTGCCGCCCCCCTACAATCCGCCCCTGCCGCCCCCTACCATCCGCCTCTCCATCCCCTACCATCCGCCCCTTCCATCCCCTACCATCCGCCCCTGCCATCCCCTACAATCCGCCCTGCCATCCCCTACCATCCGCCCCTGCCATCCCCTAGCATCTGTCCCTGCCATCCCCTACCATCCGCCCCTGCCGCCCCCTACAAATCGCCCCTGCCATCCCCTACCATCCGCCCCTGCCATCCCCTACCATCCGCCCCTGCCATCCCCTACCATCCGCCCCTGCCATCCCCTACCATCCGCCCCTGCCATCCCCTAGCATCTGCCCCTGCCATCCCCTACCATCCGCCCCTGCCATCCCCTAGCATCCGCCCCTGCCATCCCCTACCATCCGCCCCTGCCATCCCCTACCATCCGCCCCTGCCATCCCCTACCATCCGCCCCTGCCATCCCCTAGCATCTGCCCCTGCCGCCCCCTACAATCCGCCCCTGCCATCCCCTAGCATCTGCCCCTGCCATCCCCTACCATCCGCCCCTGCCATCCCCTAGCATCCGCCCCTGCCATCCCCTAGCATCCGCCCCTGCCATCCCTTAGCATCTGCCCCTGCCATCCCCTACCATCCGCCCCTGCCATCCCCTAGCATCCGCCCCTGCCATCCCCTAGCATCCGCCCCTGCCATCCCCTAGCATCTGCCCCTGCCATCCCCTACTTCCCCCTACCATCCGCCCATACTTCCCCCTACCATCCGCCCCTACTGCCCCCTACCATCCGCCCCTATCACCCTTTATCGCCCCAGCCATCCTCTACCGTCCCTCTTCCTCTACATATGTAATCTTCTACTATCCACCCACCACCTTACAAATCTGCTATCCGCTCCCTACTATTCTGTCTTTCCCAGAACCATCAGACTGTCCACTGAACTTCCCTAAAAACCCGTAGAGGATATTCCACAGCGCAAATGGCTTATCTGCAGGTAATAAATCTATATTTTAGTGTGATGAGAATCAGAGCTTCAGGCGCTGGCCATTGCAGATCACAGTTCGCTGTGTGGCAACCCAATCCCCCTGTGCCTTCCCTGTATCCCGGTTTTCCATGCGCAGTTCGTATTTTTGTCTTTAATAGCGTTTATTCTCTCTTGTCCCGCGCCACGCAATACATTGCTTGCTTTCTGCTTTGCGAAAAACTTGCCCACTGCAGTTTTGCTGCGCTAAATTGCTTTATGGATATTCAGTATATTAACCAGTATATCGTTCAGATTATCCTTGAAGGCCAATCTCACCCCTGGGATTCACACCCTTGAAACCAGTCTCACCCCTGGGATTCACACCCTTGAAACCAGTCTCACCCCTGAGATTCATCCCCTTGAAACCAGTCTCACCCCTGAGATTCATCCCCTTGAAACCAGTCTCACCCCTGAGATTCATCCCCTTGAAACCAGTCTCACCCCTGAGATTCATCCCCTTGAAACCAGTCTCACCCCTGAGATTCATCCCCTTGAAACCAGTCTCACCCCTGAGATTCATCTCCTTGAAACCAGTCTCACCCCTGAGATTCATTACATTGAAACCAATTTCACCCCTGGGATTCACTACATTGAAACCAGTCTCACCCCTGGGATTCACTACATTGAAACCAGTCTCACCCCTGAAATTCATTACATTGAAACCAGTCTCACCCCTGAGATTCATTACATTGAAACCAGTCTCACCCCTGGGATTCACTACATTGAAACCAGTCTCACCCCTGGGATTCATTACATTGAAACCAGTCTCACCCCTGGGATTCACTACATTGAAACCAGTCTCACCCCTGGGATTCACTACATTGAAACCAGTCTCACCCCTGGGATTCACTACATTGAAACCAGTCTCACCCCTGAGATTCACTACATTGAAACCAGTCTCACCCCTGAGATTCATTACATTGAAACCAGTCTCACCCCTGGGATTCACTACATTGAAACCAGTCTCACCCCTGGGATTCACTACATTGAAAACAGTCTCACCCCTGAGATTCATTACATTGAAACCAGTCTCACCCCTGGGATTCACTACATTAAAACCAGTCTCACCCCTGAGATTCACTACATTGAAACCAATTTCACCCCTGGGATTCACTACATTGAAACCAGTCTCACCCCTGAGATTCACTACATTGAAACCAATTTCACCCCTGGGATTCACTACATTGAAACCAGTCTCACCCCTGAAATTCATTACATTGAAACCAGTCTCACCCCTGGGATTCACTACATTGAAACCAGTCTCACCCCTGGGATTCACTACATTGAAACCAGTCTCACCCCTGAAATTCACTACATTGAAACCAGTCTCACCCCTGGGATTTATTACATTGAAACCAGTCTCACCCCTGGGATTTATTACATTGAAACCAGTCTCACCCCTGGGATTCACTACATTGAAACCAGTCTCACCCCTGGGATTCACTACATTAAAACCAGTCTCACCCCTGGGATTCACTACATTGAAACCAGTCTCACCCCTGAGATTCACCCTCAGAAAGCCAGTCTGGAGCTCGCCGCTGTTCCCAGCCAGCAGGCAAACCTGTTTTCTTCATCCAAGTGGCAGATCTCCCAGTTTCCAGTTGCTCCCATCATCGCCCACTCCCATCCGTGTACCTTTCCCGTTGATAATGTATTAAAAGTTTTTAAGTGGTCTGTAAACAATAAAACGAATGCGAGAAACCAGCTGCTGTTGAATATTAAGATTTACAAGTGAAAATCATAAGCTGATGAGGAGGGAGGCTGGCTTTAATCACAGGCAGCAGTCAATCAGAAGTTTCCATATGCACAGATTCCCGCCCCATCATCTCAGGTGAGATCCTGTTCGGCCTGACCTGCGCCATGCTGTGGCTCGGCGCCTTCCCAACCGAATGGTTCGATGACGACAATCGCAAACAGCTGATCCGCCTCACCTGGCCGCTGCCCATTGCTCTGGGTGAGTCAGCTTTGAGTTCTGTTTGGCACTTGCGGCTCTCCATCATCCAGTAGGCTGGCATGTACTTTTGAACTGCATACAAAAAATTGATCTATTCGATTCCGAACTGCCGGATCGTTTGATCTTTTCAAGTCCGAATTGCACTTTCGGTCCCATTTAGGCCGCGACTTCCCAGCTGATTTCCCACGCAGAGATTGCGGGCCGCATCCTGTAACTGGCTTTGCCCGGATAATTTATTGCTCTGTATTTATTTATGGCCGCAACTTTCGCCCGCACGCGCTGGTCTTGGCCTGCGCGCACTTTTACCGCCGACAGCTGCAAGGCTGCGGCCTGGCGATCCTTTGGGGTTCCTCAGCGGCCCGGAGCGATTTTCTTGCTATTTTCTTAAGCTGCGGAGCTTATCCTGCCCGCAATGGGAGGCTGGGGAAGGCAAATCTCATTGGGGAAAATAGGTAACCTATTGATGCTCGTCTGCTTGGGCGAACTTGGAAACCAATCAAATTCTGTTGCTGTTTGCTGGAATCCAGTTATATATGTCAGATAGGAATCCGAGTGGTGTCAGATGGGAATCCGAGTGGTGTCAGATGGGAATCCGAGTGGTGTCAGATGGGAATCCGAGTGGTGTCAGATGGGAATCCGAGTGGTGTCAGATGGGAATCCGATGGGTGTCAGATGGGAATCCGAGTGGTGTCAGATGGGAATCCGAGTGGTGTCAGATGGGAATCCGAGTGGTGTCAGATGGGAATCCGAGTGGTGTCAGATGGGAATCCGATGGGTGTCAGATAGGAATCCGAGTGGTGTCAGATGGGAATCCGATGGGTGTCAGATGGGAATCCGATGGGTGTCAGATGGGAATCCGATGGGTGTCAGATAGGAATCCGAGTGGTGTCAGATGGGAATCCGATGGGTGTCAGATGGGAATCCGATGGGTGTCAGATGGGAATCCGATGGGTGTCAGATGGGAATCCGATGGGTGTCAGATGGGAATCCGATGGGTGTCAGATGGGACTCCGATGGGTGTCAGATAGGAATCCGAGTGGTGTCAGATGGGAATCCGATGGGTGTCAGATGGGAATCCGAGTGGTGTCAGATGGGAATCCGAGTGGTGTCAGATGGGAATCCGATGGGCGTCAGATGGGAGTCAGAGTGGTGTCAGATGTGAATCCGAGTGGTGTCAGATGGGAATCCGATTGTTGTCAGATGGGAATCCGAGTGGTGTCAGATGGGAATCCGATGGGCATCAGATGGGAGTCAGAGTGGTGTCAGATGGGAATCCGAGTGGTGTCAGATGGGAATCCGAGTGGTGTCAGATGGGAATCCGATTGGTGTCAGATGGGAATCCGATGGGTGTCAGATGGGAATCCGATGGCTGTCAGATGGGAATCCGATGGGTGTCATGGGAATCCGAGTGGTGTCAGATGGGAATCCGAGTGGTGTCAGATGGGAATCCGATGGGTGTCAGATGGGAATCCGAGTGGTGTCAGATGGGAATCCGATGGGCGTCAGATGGGAGTCAGAGTGGTGTCAGATGTGAATCCGAGTGGTGTCAGATGGGAATCCGAGTGGTGTCAGATGGGAATCCGAGTGGTGTCAGATGGGAATCCGAGTGGTGTCAGATGGTAATCAAATTTGTGTCAGATGGGAATCCGATGGCTGTCAGATGGGAATCCGATGGTGTCAGATGGGAATCCGAGTGGTGTCAGATGGGAATCCGATGGCTGTCAGATGGGAATCCGATGGTGTCAGATGGGAATCCGAGTGGTGTCAGATGGGAATCCGATGGCTGTCAGATGGGAATCCGATGGGTGTCAGATGGGAATCCGATGGGTGTCAGATGGGAATCCGATGGCTGTCAGATGGGAATCCGATGGGTGTCAGATGGGAATCCGAGTGGTGTCAGATGGGAATCCGATGGCTGTCAGATGGGAATCCGATGGGTGTCAGATGGGAATCCGAGTGGTGTCAGATGGGAATCCGAGTGGTGTCAGATGGGAATCCGATTGGTGTCAGATGGGAATCCGATGGGTGTCAGATGGGAATCCGATGGCTGTCAGATGGGAATCCGATGGGTGTCAGATGGGAATCCGAGTGGTGTCAGATGGGAATCCGATGGCTGTCAGATGGGAATCCGATGGGTGTCAGATGGGAATCCGAGTGGTGTCAGATGGGAATCCGATGGCTGTCAGATGGGAATCCGATGGTGTCAGATGGGAATCCGAGTGGTGTCAGATGGGAATCCGATGGCTGTCAGATGGGAATCCGATGGTGTCAGATGGGAATCCGAGTGGTGTCAGATGGGAATCCGATGGCTGTCAGATGGGAATCCGATGGGTGTCAGATGGGAATCCGAGTGGTGTCAGATGGGAATCCGATGGCTGTCAGATGGGAATCCGATGGGTGTCAGATGGGAATCCGAGTGGTGTCAGATGGGAATCCGATGGCTGTCAGATGGGAATCCGAGTGGTGTCAGATAGGAATCCGAGTGGTGTCAGATGGGAATCCGATGGCTGTCAGATGGGAATCCGATGGGTGTCAGATGGGAATCCGATTGGTGTCAGATGGGAATCCAATTGGTGTCAGATGGGAATCCGATTGGTGTCAGATGGGAATCCGATTGGTGTCAGATGGGAATGCGGGGATCTGTTTAATATAGCTTGTATTTTTACTTTCGTGATTAATCGGAAATTTTGCGTGATGTGCAGCTCAAATATCGGCAACTGTCCATGATTTAACCTCTCGTGATTGACAATTTACTTTTAGAATCGGATGAGTTGGCATTGACGGTCGAGGAGGTTCGCTTCGTGATTGAATTATTGTCACCTTTGGCAATGGCTATTGGTATGCGGTAAACAGTTTGCTTTTGTGTAAATTTATTGTTTTTTCGCCTAAAGCAGAGCCCATCACCTTGCTACATGTGCACTCACAATGTGTCTGGCTCAGTAATTCCCCACACCTGTCGCTCGGGCTTGTTTGACTGTTTTCATTTGCGCCTTGTACCTGGCAATCTGCTCGCTTCTTCTAACTTCCGGAGACTGACGCTCTTGTAGTGCTTTTATTTTTATAACCTGCACTTAATGGCCTTCTTGTGTTAATTTCCTGACCACAGGGTTATTCATTTGTTGCACTGCTTTGATGGCTTTCTACTTTCTTGACGAGATAAAAGCAATTCAGGATGTAGAAATCTCCCCCCCCCCCCTAGCAACAGAAAGTGCGCTGACCAAGTCTGATATAATATCATCCAGTTTCACCTATTTGTTCTTTGCCACAAGTTCTATGTGTACTTTCCGCCCCATCATCTTCTACTCCCGCCCTTTACCATACCTACTATCCGCCCCTACCATACCTACTATCCGCCCCTACCATACCTACTATCCGCCCCTACCATACCTACTATTCGCCCCCTACCATACCTATAGATACTATCCGCCTTTGCTATACCAACTATCCGCCCCTAAGATACCTACTATCTTCACCTACCATACCTATTATCCGCCCCCTGCAATATCTTCTATCCGCCCCCTGCCATACCCTCTATCCGCCCCCGCCATACCCTCTATCCGCCCTCTACCATACCCACTATCCACCCACTACCCAGGCGTGTACCTAGTTGGCAACATCGGTGTTCATCAAATGTCCTTCACGAAGCTGGCCATCTGCTCGTACTGCTCATTCGTTGTCTACTCAACTGACTTCAACAACATCCTTTACGGCTCACTGCTCACTGTCTCCCTGGCCAACTGGTTCTGCCGCGACTGGCGCAGCCGGCCAGCCAAGCCGAAGTCGCGCTGCGGCCGCGCCTGCGCGGTGAGCCTCGGCGCCTGTCTGTTCTACTCGCTGCTGGCCTTCAGCCTGCTCAACAACGCCCGCGTCACCTACGAAGGCGAGTCCGTGCCGCTGCGCGAGGCCGTCAGGAATTTCTTTAAATCGCCGCTCTGGCGGGAGATGCGCGACACGGTGGGCAAGCTGTACGAGTATTACAAGATTCACGGCTTCAAGGAGATTCTCAAGCAGCTGTGGGACGCCCTGGATCCGCAGGGATTAAAAGATGCCGCCAGTGTAAGAGCATATACTGGCTCTAGAAACTTAGCCACTGTAGAGTCGCCCCGAATCCCATCGATAATCTCCCCGTGACAATCGCCCTGAAATCCCCATCGATAATCTCCCCATGACAGAATCGCACTGAATTCCCCATCGATTATCTCCCCGTGACAATCGCCCTGAAATCCCCTTTGATAAACTATCCATGACAGAATCGTTCTGAAATCCCATCGATTATCTCCCCGTGACAATCGCCCTGAAATCCCCTTTGATAAACTATCCGTGACAGAATCGTTCTGAAATCCCATCGATTATCTCCCCGTGACAATCGCCCTGAAATCCCCTTTGATAAACTATCCATGACAGAATCGTTCTGAAATCCCATCGATTATCTCCCCGTGACAATCGCCCTGAAATCCCCTTTGATAAACTATCCGTGACAGAATCGTTCTGAAATCCCATCGATAATCTCCCCGTGACAATCGCCCTGAAATCCCCTTTGATAAACTATCCGTGACAGAATCGTTCTGAAATCCCATCGATTATCTCCCCGTGACAATCGCCCTGAAATCCCTTTGATAAACTATCCGTGACAGAATCGTTCTGAAATCCCATCGATTATCTCCCCGTGACAATCGCCCTGAAATCCCCTTTGATAAACTATCCGTGACAGAATCGTTCTGAAATCCATCGATTATCTCCCCGTGACAATCGCCCTGAAATCCCCTTTGATAAACTATCCGTGACAGAATCGTTCTGAAATCCCATCGATAATCTCCCCGTGACAATCGCCCTGAAATCCCCTTTGATAAACTATCCGTGACAGAATCGTTCTGAAATCCCATCGATTATCTCCCCGTGACAATCGCCCTGAAATCCCCTTTGATAAACTATCCGTGACAGAATCGTTCTGAAATCCCATCGATAATCTCCCCGTGACAATCGCCCTGAAATCCCCTTTGATAAACTATCCGTGACAGAATCGTTCTGAAATCCCATCGATTATCTCCCCGTGACAATCGCCCTGAAATCCCCTTTGATAAACTATCCGTGACAGAATCGTTCTGAAATCCCATCGATTATCTCCCCGTGACAATCGCCCTGAAATCCCCTTTGATAAACTATCCGTGACAGAATCGTTCTGAAATCCCATCGATAATCTCCCCGTGACAATCGCCCTGAAATCCCCTTTGATAAACTATCCGTGACAGAATCGTTCTGAAATCCATCGATTATCTCCCCGTGACAATCGCCCTGAAATCCCCTTTGATAAACTATCCGTGACAGAATCGTTCTGAAATCCCATCGATTATCTCCCCGTGACAATCGCCCTGAAATCCCCTTTGATAAACTATCCGTGACAGAATCGTTCTGAAATCCCATCGATTATCTCCCCGTGACAATCGCCCTGAAATCCCCTTTGATAAACTATCCGTGACAGAATCGTTCTGAAATCCCATCGATTATCTCCCCGTGACAATCGCCCTGGATTCACATGATAATCGCCCTGAAATCCCATCGATAATCTCCTCATGACAGAATCGCCCTGAAATCCCCGTCGATAATCTCCCCATGACAGAATCGCCCTGAAATCCCCATTGATAATCTCCACGTGAGAAAACCGCCCTGAATCCCACCTGACTTTCAATCGCTCCATGAACCGCATAGAAAATTGAAATAAAATTCATGCTCCATACTTCTACTTGCAGTAGTTTGTTGGCATCAGCATATCTTATGAACAATAAAATTCCCGCAGATAATTGGCATCAAAGAGGGCGCCGGCCCGGACGAGATTCGGTCCCGCTGCCGCAAGCTGAAGGTGGAGCTGCACCCGGACCGGCAACAGGACCCGGACAAAAAAGCGGAATTCCAGGCCAAGTTCCAGGATGTCAGCGCCGCCTGCGACATCCTGCTGGGTCGGAAGCGGGCCAGCCGGAAGGAGACGTGATGCGCCTGTCTGGCTTTGTGACTGTGTCAGCCAGGGCAGTCAAATTGTATGGAAATTGAAACTGCTGCGGCTCCTGACCACCTGTCTGGGCCATAATCCACCGTGTAGAAGTAAGATTTCGGATTAGAGATTTTAGGATTAGGGGCCAGATTTCGGGTTTGAGATGTCAGATCTAGGAGAGACTAGAGGTGTCAGATCTAGGGGTGAGATTAGAGGTGTCAGATCTAGGGGTGAGATTAGGTGTCAGATCTAGGGGTGAGATTGGAGGTGTCAGATCTAGGGGTGAGGTTAGATGTATCAGATCTAGGGGTGACATTAGAGGTGTCAGATCTAGGGGTGAGATTAGAGGTGTCAGATCTAGGGGTGAGATTAGGTGTCAGATCTAGGGGTGAGATTAGAGGTGTCAGATCTAGGGGTGAGATTGGAGGTGTCAGATCTAGGGGTGAGGTTAGATGTATCAGATCTAGGGGTGACATTAGAGGTGTCAGATCTAGGGGTGAGATTAGATGTGTCAGATCTAGGGGTGAGATTAGAGGTGTCAGATCTAGGGGTGAGATTGGAGGTGTCAGATCTAGGGGTGAGATTAGAGGTGTCAGATCTAGGGGTGAGGTTAGAGGTGTCAGATCTAGGGGTGACATTAGAGGTGTCAGATCTAGGGGTGAGATTGGAGGTGTCAGATCTAGGGGTGAGATTAGAGGTGTCAGATCTAGGGGTGAGATTAGGTGTCAGATCTAGGGGTGAGATTAGAGGTGTCAGATCTAGGGGTGATAGGGGTAGATTTAAAATCTAACGTGAGATTTCTTATTAGAGTTGTTTGAACCTAGCGATCAGAGTTCGGGTTAAAGATCTTATTAATTTATCTACTAGTAAGATTTCGCGGTGAGATTTGGTCCACCAGGCGATTGGCAGCCAAAAACTTTTATATCATCTAATTATTTATTATTAAAATTAGATGACTCGCTGATTTCGGTGCAGGTGACAGCAGAGTGGCTGGCTGTCTGTTTGCAGTGCTGCTTGCCGTGCTTTGGCCCACCCTCCGCCCCCTCATCCTACGTTTCACTCCTAAGTCACAAGCTTTTTGAGGAACAGCTTTCTTGTTGCTATGCAGTCTGTAACACGTTGGCTCACCTTGCCAGTTGCATACTTCGGACAGTTTTTATTTTACTTTTTTCCATCAACTTTTCGCCTTAGTCTTAATCTAGTTTTATTCATAATTGTGAGCAGCTCTGAGACAGGCGGATGGCAACATTTTACTTAATTATTGGCTGGGTGACAAGAAACTGGGGCTTCAGGTTGTCTGAGAATTGTTCTCTTGAGCTGCTGCCGTCATTCCCAGCTCTGGACTACTTTTGGCCTTCCGCCCTCCGATTCCTGAAGAATCGCCCTCCGATTCCAGAAGAATCGCCCTCCAATCCCTCAAGAATCGCCCTCCGATTCCTGAAGAATCTCCCTCCGATTCCAGAAGAATCGCCCTCCAATCCCTCAAGAATCGCCCTCCGATTCCTGAAGAATCTCCCTCCAATTCCTGAAGAATCGCCCTCCGATTCCTGAAGAATCTCCCTCCAATTCCTGAAGAATCGCCCTCCGATTCCTGAAGAATCTCCCTCCAATTCCTGAAGAATCGCCCTCCAATTCCTGAAGAATCGCCCTCCAATTCCTGAAGAATCGCTCTCCAATTCCTGAAGAATCTCCCTCCAATTCCTGAAAAATCGCCCTCCAATTCCTGAAGAATCGCCCTCCCATTCCTGTAGAATCTCCCTTCAATTCCTGAAAAATCGCCCTCCGATTCCTGAAGAATCGCCATCCGATTCCTGAAAAATCGCCCTCTAATTCCTGAAGAATCGCCCTCCGATTCCTGAAGAATCGCTCTCCAATTCCTGAAGAATCGCCCTCCGATTCCTGAAAAATCGCCCTCCAATTCCTGAAGAATCGCTCTCCAATTCCTGAAGAATCTCCCTCCAATTCCTGAAGAATCGCCCTCCGATTCCTGAAGAATCGCCCTCCGATTCCTGAAAAATCGCCCTCCAATTCCTGAAAAATCGCCATCCGATTCCTGAAGAATCGCCCTCCAATTCCTGAAGAATCGCCCTCCGATTCCTGAAAAATCGCCCTCTAATTCCTGAAGAATCGCCCTCCGATTCCTGAAGAATCGCCCTCCCATTCCTGTAGAATCTCCCTTCAATTCCTGAAGAATCGCTCTCCAATTCCTGAAGAATCGCCCTCCGATTCCTGAAAAATCGCCCTCCAATTCCTGAAGAATCGCCCTCCGATTCCTGAAAAATCGCCCTCCAATTCCTGAAGAATCGCTCTCCAATTCCTGAAGAATCTCCCTCCAATTCCTGAAAAATCGCCCTCCAATTCCTGAAGAATCGCCCTCCCATTCCTGTAGAATCTCCCTTCAATTCCTGAAGAATCGCCCTCCGATTCCTGAAGAATCGCCATCCGATTCCTGAAAAATCGCCCTCTAATTCCTGAAGAATCGCCCTCCAATTCCTGAAGAATCGCCCTCCAATTCCTGAAGAATCGCCCTCCAATTCCCAAATGATGGCGCTCCTCACCTGTCGCATTAGCCAGTAGCAGCTCATTGTGATTGGCCCTCTGGTACAGCTGCTGCACTCACAGGTTGCTATATAAGGCACATGTAGTTATTTATTTATCCAGTCACATAGCGCTTGTTAACGAGAAACTGACTTGCATTTTTGGTTGTTTTATTTGCCCAAAAATGAATATATGCCTATTTGTGTCTTAGAAAATTTATTATCTAGCCATATAATTAAAACTGTGCCTTGTGTTCTGTTTGCAGTTTTTGTGCGTCAGTTAGCGTGCTGCATCTTTTTATTGTTTTCTTTGTTTAATTTTCACTCATTTTCCAGCATTCCTTTGAAGTCAGTAGTTAATATTTTTGCCAAATTACGCTCGTAATAAAATATACGTACTGTAGTTTGCCAGTCTTAGTCGGCTTCGTTTTGCGATATTGGTGCGTTATGTACTTTTATTATTACTGGATAGAGCCTTTTTTATTAGATTGGCTATCTAGGTGTCAATGGCATGTGTCCTTAGACATTGTAAGAATGATTTCGTTTTTAGACATCTCGCTAGAATCTGAGTCTCTAGACATCTGGCTAGGATCTGAGTCTCTAGACATCTGGCTAGGATCTGAGTCTCTAGACATCTGGCTAGGATCTGAGTCTCTAGACATCTGGCTAGGATCTGAGTCTCTAGACATCTGGCTAGGATCCGAGTCTCTAGACATCTGGCTAGGATCTGAGTCTCTAGACATCTGGCTAGAATCAGTCCCTAGACATCTGGCTAGTAGGATCAGAGTCTCTAGACATCTGGCTAGGATCATGCTTGGGCGCAACCTAGGGATTCACCCGGCCGTTTCTATTGGCAACACACACATGGAAGTCGCTATTGGACGGAATAGTAGTCACGTGACTGCTCTCAGCCAATAGCGACTTACATGTGCGTGTTGCCATTAGAAACGGCCGGGTGATTCCCAAGGTTGCGCATGTAGGATCAGTCCCTAGACATCTCCCTAGGATTGGTCTCTAGACATTTGATTAGGATTGGTCTCTAGTCACATTGTAGTTCTGGTATCGCTCGCAAATACCAATGCGAGAGCATGTACTGCATGCCCACAGCCACCCAGATGCGCAGCTCCCTCATCGGCCTACTTCGCGGCCTGCGGCCACCAGCCGCGCAGACTCGAACCCCGGCCCGCACAATATTCATGATGGGGCCGTACGACCCGCGCACTCCGGAGGACGAGGAACCCGGCGTGAAAGTCCGCGTCAAGCAGGAGGTGCCGGAGGAGGCCAAGCTCAGCTTCCGGCAGCGCATGGCCGAGTGGCGCGCCCGCCACCACCCGGAGCCGCCCGCCTGCAACATCGGCCTGCCGCGGTCGCTGCTCACCGCCTCCCGGCCGGAGCCGCCCGATGAGGTGCGAGCGAAATTATTGTGGCTTCTGTTCTACCAGTGATGGACTGGAGTTCTCCCTAATAGTGTAGGGCGCCGCAAAAGAATAATAAGGTGCTCAAAGCACTTTAATGAAGGCATCAGAAGCACATTAAACAGGCCGCCAGAAGCACATTAAACAGGCCGCCAGAAGCACATTAAACAGGCCGCCTGAAGCACATTAAACAGGCCGCCAGAAGCACATTAAACAGGCCGCCAGAAGCACATTAAACAGGCCGCCAGAAGCACAACTAAACATGTGATGCTTGGAAGCACACGCGCTAGAAAGGCATTGGAACCGCACTAAGTGCGCGAGTTTAAAGCATTTTATACAGCACGTGCACTACAAATATGGGGTTCAATGCCACTGACCGATATGTGTTGAAAATAACTATATTTTCTATTCCGCCACAGAAGCGCCAGCAGGAGCTGGAGCGCCTGGCCCGCAATCAGCAGCTGCGCGTCGACCTCGACGCGGTGGAGCTCGCCTGGGAGTCGGAGCGGCGGCCCGAGCACGCCCTGTCTGCCGCCAGGCACTACTCCATCATGGAGCACCTGTTCGGGACCGGCTGCTTCTTCTACCCGGTGGTGCCGCTGAGGGCTCACTTTGCCGATCCGGATCTGCCCGGCCGAGTTCGTCCCATTGCCCTTGGCAACGTAATGACGCCGAGACAGGTGAGATTTCCCCATACTGTCTCATTTTTATAGAGCAGTCCAACTGATGACGTAATTTGCGCCTTAGCCAGCTTCCTTATAACTGGAGCTGATCGATGCTGAGTAAAATCTGTCTGATGGCTGCTCTGTCGTGTCATTTTCTGGTAGAATGGCAAGATCCTGTTGGGATAAGATCTGGTCTTTGTTGGGATCTTGCATTGAGATCTAGTCTTTGTCGGGATCTTGCATTCAGATCTGGTCTTTGTCGCGATCTTACAATTCAGATCTGGTCGTTGTCGGGATGTTACAATTCAGATCTGGTCTTTGTCGGGATGTTACAATTCAGATCTGGTCTTTGTCGCGATCTTACAATTCAGATCTGGTCTTTGTCGGGATGTTACAATTCAGATCTGGTCTTTGTCGGGATGTTACAATTCAGATCTGGTCTTTGTCGCGATCTTACAATTCAGATCTGGTCTTTGTCGGGATGTTACAATTCAGATCAGGTCTTTGTCGGGATGTTACAATTCAGATCTGGTCTTTGTCGGGATGTTACAATTCAGATCTGGTCTTTGTTGGGATCTTGCATTGAGATCTGGTCTTTGTCGGGATGTTACAATTCAGATCTGGTCTTTGTCGGGATGTTACAATTCAGATCTGGTCTTTGTCGGGATGTTACAATTCAGATCTGGTCTTTGTCGGGATCTTGCATTCAAATCTGCAAATCTTGAATGCAAGATCGCGTACGATAGTCTTCTTCGCCAGCCTCTGCGCGTGATGACGTAATTTGCGCCTTAGCCTCGCGTGACGGACGAGCGCCTAACTCGTTTTAAAAAACGTGCGCGAGTGACTGCTGACAGAATCTGTCTGACCGCAGTGCCTGGCTTATATATCACCTATTATCTATTTTATAGTACTCTCAGTAGTCAATCAGTTGGGATATTATCACACTGTAGCTAGATAGTGCTGTTTCGCTGCTCGTGATGACGTAATTTGCGCCTTAGCCTTGCGCGACGGACGAGCGCCTAACTCGTCGTAAAAACGTGCGCAAGTGACTGCTGATTCAGTCTGTCTGATGCAGTATCCAGCACTCATTGTTCTATAAGAACTCGGTCACGTGATGATGTAATTTGCGCCTTAGCGATTGCAGCTTCTTGACTATTTGTTTTTAGTTGCTAGGCTGCAGTTGACTGCTGAGCACATTCAATCTGATGACTGCCTTCGGTTATGGCGCCTCCTTATCCCCTCTTCGACTTAGAGAATCTAACTCAGATCTCAGACTGGGGTAGCAACCCTCCCAGATCCCCAACTGGGATAGCAACCCTCCCAGATCCCAAACTGGGATAGCAACCCTCCCAGATCCCAAACTGGGATAGCAACCCTCCCAGATCCCCAACTGGGATAGCAACCCTCCCAGATTCCCTTACTGGGATAGCAACCCTCCCAGATTCCCTTACTGGGATAGCAACCCTCCCAGATTCCCTTACTGGGATAGCAACCCTCCCAGATTCCCTTACTGGGATAGCAACCCTCCCAGATTCCCTTACTGGGATAGCAACCCTCCCAGATCCCAAACTGGGATAGCAACCCTCCCAGATCCCCAACTGGGATAGCAACCCTCCCAGATTCCCTTACTGGGATAGCAACCCTCCCAGATTCCCTTACTGGGATAGCAACCCTCCCAGATTCCCTTACTGGGATAGCAACCCTCCCAGATCCCAAACTGGGATAGCAACCCTCCAGATCCCCAACTGGGATAGCAACCCTCCCAGATTCCCTTACTGGGATAGCAACCCTCCCAGATTCCCTTACTGGGATAGCAACCCTCCCAGATTCCCTTACTGGGATAGCAACCCTCCCAGATCCCAAACTGGGATAGCAACCCTCCCAGATCCCCAACTGGGATAGCAACCCTCCCAGATTCCCTTACTGGGATAGCAACCCTCCCAGATTCCCTTACTGGGATAGCAACCCTCCCAGATTCCCTTACTGGGATAGCAACCCTCCCAGATTCCCTTACTGGGATAGCAACCCTCCCAGATTCCCTTACTGGGATAGCAACCCTCCCAGATTCCCTTACTGGGATAGCAACCCTCCCAGATCCCAAACTGGAATAGCAGCCCTCCCAGATCCCAACTGGGATAGCAACCCTCCCAGATCCCAAACTGGGATAGCAGCCCTCCCAGATCCCAGCCAAAATCTCCGCTGTCCCGCAATTCCAGTGTTCCGAGGCCCCAGACCTGCGCTGGCAGGAGCCGCAGGATTTCAACAGCAGCAGCTCTGGTCAGCAGCAGCAGCTGAAGTGGGCGGTGCTGCTCACCTGTCCCGATGAGCACCTGCAGTCGGCGGAGCGCGAGTACGCGCACTGGCTGGTCACCGACATCCCCGGCAGCGGCCGCGTGGCGGAGGGCCGCGTCCGCCTCCCCTACCTGCAGCCAATCCCGCCGCTGGGCACCGGCCTGCACCGCTACGCGCTGGTGCTCTTCGTGCAGTCCGCGCCTCTGGAGGACCAGCAGGAGAACCAACAGCTGGCCGGAGACCGACTGGCTGAGCGCGACTTCAGCACCGCTGAGTTCTACCGGCGCCACCAGGACCGGCTGACCCCGGCCGGCCTCTGCTTCTTCCAGGCCGCCTGGGACCCGTCGGTGCGGACCGTCTACCGGCATCGGCTGACCGACATGGGCGCCGAGCCCGTCTTCGAGTTCCGCTGGCCGGCGCCCTACAGACCGAAGATGCAGCAGTTCGCCTTTTCCGAGCCCTTCAATCTGTGAGCACCCTGGGGATTGAGAGATCTCGTCTCATTTGATCCACCTCATGTCTCATTTGATCCACCTCATGTCTCATTTGATCCACCTCATGTCTCATTTGATCCACCTCATGTCTCATTTGATCCACCTCATGTCTCATTTGATCCACCTCATGTCTCATTTGATCCACCTCATGTCTCATTTGATCCACCTCATGTCTCATTTGATCCACCTCATGTCTCATTTGATCCACCTCATGTCTCATTAGATTCACCTCATGTATCATTTGATCCAACTCATGTCTCATTAGATTCACCTCATGTCTCATTTGATCCAACTCATGTCTCATTAGATTCACCTCATGTCTCATTTGATCCAACTCATGTCTCATTTGATCCAACTCATGTCTCATTTGATCCAACTCATGTCTCATTAGATTCACCTCATGTCTCATTAGATTCACCTCATGTCTCATTAGATTCACCTCATGTCTCATTGGATGGATCTCATATCTCTTTGGATGCACCTCATGTCTCATTAGATTCACCTCATGTCTCATTGGATGCATCTCATGTCTTGTTGGATGCATCTCATGTGTGGTGACACGGGGGGGATCCGGGTCGTTTCTCCCGGAGTTCGGGCTCGTGTTCTGACCCTCACTGCGGTCGCCCACCCACTCGCGTACGACGCGGAGTCGGGAGGGAAAAGCAGGCGGTTTGAGCAGCCCAATTGCCCCAGCACGCGTACGACGCTCCAATCCCGCCTAGAGCCTAAGCAGCTAACCCCAAAGAACAACACGGCAAAAGGTCTCACGGTTTCGGTGGTGCGCAGTCTATTTCAGCGCAGTTTGAAACGCAGGCAGAAGCGCAGAGAACGAATGCTCGGGGTCGCACAGGAAAAGAGCGCAGGGTCGCAGAGAACAGGGGCTCGTACACGAACAGAGCACAGCACAGAAATAGGTTGTCGCTATTGGAAACGTAGCGCAAATTCAGTAGCAAAAGCCGGTGGGGCCGCAAGTCGAGACGGGCCACAACACTTAACTAAAAACAACTCAGCAGGGGGCTCACCTAAATAGACCGGCGGAGCGGGGTGGGGCAGAGGGTAGCCACACATGCAGCTAAGAGAGGCCAACCCCCCAACCAGCGCAAAGGAGGGGTGGGCTCAGCCAATCAGCCGGCGCCACGGCCCAAACAAACAGCGCGACTCCCCCAGCTAAGCCCAAAAACTGACTGCACCCAGGCTCACCCAAACCCCAACGATAGCAGAGATAGACATATTGGTGGGCCGGTTTTCACCGGTACGCGCGAGAAAGTACACGTAAATAAACAACACGGGAAGGACCATGCGTCCTTTAAACGGCTGGGAGAGGAATACTCACTACACATGTCTCATTGGATGCATCTCATATCTCTTTGGATGCACCTCATGTCTCATTAGATTCACCTCATGTCTCATTGGATGCATCTCATATCTCTTTGGATGCACCTCATGTCTCATTTGATCCACCTCATGTCTCATTGGATGCATCTCATATCTCTTTGGATGCACCTCATGTCTCATTAGATTCACCTCATGTCTCATTGGATGCATCTCATATCTCTTTGGATGCACCTCATGTCTCATTAGATCCACCTCATGTCTCATTAGATGCATCTCATGTCTCATTTGATCCACCTCATTTCTCATTGAATCTCACTAGATGTACATTATTTCCTAGCTATACCTGGTCATCCCACTCCACCCGCCCAGCTACCTGGACAAGTACCGGGACACCAAGGACATCGCCGAGGAGACCCTGAAGGAGAAGCTGAAGTCAGTGCACCCGTTCCTGGGCCGCCGCAGGCCGGAGTCCAAGTATCCCCTGGCGGTGCCGGCCGAGGGCTACCAGCCCAGCTGGCTGAAGGAGCGAGAGGCTCAGAAGATTCTGCGCCAAGGGCAGTGGCGCGACCTCGATTAGCAAAATTCTTTATAAAAATCCTTTGCTGACTACTCATTGCTTTGTCCAGCAGTATAAGTTGCGATGCAGCGTAGAAGATGGCATTTTGTCCAGTGTTTTAGCCACATGCATACCAGCAATTCACTGTGCTGTAGAGTTTCAAATACTAAAAATATTCGCTTCCATTGTCATGAACTCAACCTGAGGCTCATTGACTGGAAATACACGTGTGCTCACCTGCAGCTTTGCTGTTGAGCCTTTAACTGCTTGTCGTCTCTGCTTGTCGTTTCATTTCAAAGTACATCTCTGTCCGATAAATAGCTGGCTGGAGTATTCGGTTAGTTAAGTAATTAGAGATTGATCAAACAAACCAGGATACCGTCATTTGACTGTCAGTAACACTTGACTGTCAGTGACATTTGACTGTCAGTAACACTTGAATGTCAGTGACATTTGACTGTCAGTGACATTTGACTGTCAGTGACATTTGACTGTCAGTAACACTTGACTGTCAGTGACATTTGACTGTCAGTAACACTTGAATGTCAGTGACATTTGACTGTCAGTGACATTTGACTATCGGTGACACTTGACTGTCGGTGACACTTGACTGTCAGTGACTTTTTACGAGAGTTGGCATTTCAAGCCCTGCTTTAAGATCTCTTTTGTTTAGTATCCCTAAATTATCTATAGGAAAGTCATAGAGGCTGCCGGTAACTCCCAAAGCAGGTAGACAAATTATGCCTCCCCCCGACCCCGCAGCCGCACCAGCTGCAGTTCGCATGGCCGACACCTGGGAGGACGAAGCCGAAACCCTGGAGGCCGGCGGGCCCTCGCTGATTCCGCTGTCGGTGCCGCCGAAGACGGACAAGTGGGAGGGCGAAGACGAGGACGAGGTGCCCGACGCCTGGGACGCCGAGCCGGCCGCGCCCGCGGCTGCCTCCGCCGCCTCAGCCGACAAGAAGCCGGCCGCCGCCGCGACCTCCACGAAGCCGAAGAAGGGCAAAAAAGCGCTGGCCGAGGCGCTGGAGAAGAAGAAAACCGAAGTCGAAGAGCGAAAAAAGCAGAGCGCTCCGGACTCAGCGGAGGCGGGCGGAGCCGCCGCCAAGAACCTGACAGCGGAGGAGCTGCGCAAGCTGCAGGAGGAGTCCGACCTGCTCATCACCAAGGACACCTTCGGGGTCAACGAAGCAGCTGCGGCTGCTGGCATCATCCCGGAGAAGTCAATCGACCTGCTGCAGCCGAGCGGCAAGGAGGACTTCGACAAGCTGGCCCGGCTGCTCTCCCAGAAGCTGCGCAGCCTGGAGACCTCGCCGCACTACCCGGGATTCATTGAAGGCGTCTACAGGGAGTGCGCGCTCGAGCTGGACCCCGAGTGCCTGCGCCGCCTCTCCACTTCTTTTGGCGCGCTGGCGACTGAGAAACAAAAAATGCAAAAGACGGCTAAGGGCAAGCCGAAGAAGGCCAAGGGCACTGTGAAGGTCGAGCGGGACCCGGCGGCTCTCGACGGCGAGGGCTACGACGATTATGACGACTTTGACGACTTTATGTGACCCCCTGATCTCTCCGCTTGTGCCGAGTCCCTTTTGCATAGCAACTGGGGATTTCCTTTGTCGACTGAGGATTTCGCGCCAGCACTGGGGTTTTTTAGTCAAACACTCAAGAATCAATTTCCTTGGAAATTCCCTTGCTGACTTGAGATTTCCCTTAGCAACTGTGGATTTTCCTTGCCAAATTGGGTTTCCCCTTGCCGACAGAGATTTCCCTTGACAACTGAGGAGGGATTTCCCTTGGAAACTGGGGAATGCCCTTTCCAACTAGGGATTCCCCTGTCCGAAAAGGATTTCCCGTGGCAACTGAAGGTTTTCCTTGGCAGCTGGGTTTTCCCTTGATATCTGGGGATTCCTCTTTCCGTCAGGAATTTCCTTTGACAACTGGGGATTTTCCTTGCCGAAAATGATTTCCCTTGGAAACAGGGGGATTCCCTTTGCCGAAAGGGATTTCCTGTGACAACTGAGGGTTTACCTTGGCAACTGGGGATTCCTCTTTCCGTCAGGAATTTCCCTTGTCAACTGGGGATTCCTCTTTCTGTTGAGAATTTCCCTTGTCAACTGGGGATTTCCTACGAACCCGAAGATTTTCAGATCTGCAGTTTGAGATTTAGGGAAGCCTGAAGTAGTTGACTATATTTTTGCAGAATTTTTATTCTTGTCAAGTTTTGCAGTTTTTTCTCCTACTTAATTCGCGCCTGAGAAGTTCGGAATCCTGAGTCCCTGTATTTGATGAGATCCAGTTTAAACATCAGCTCATTCTAATTAGCATATGATAATGCATCTATCCAGAAGCTGTTATCAAGCCCTTTATTAGCTGAATTCTTATTTCGCGATTTGCCCCTTTGAACTGCCCAGTAGCCACCCTGTAATTGCTATTTTGTGCTATTTTGCGGCTTAAACATTGCTTATCAGTTCATTGTTATATGGAGCTGTCGGCTTTGCATCTTCCAATTCCGTGAGCAGGTTAAGTGTCCGCTTAATTGCCCAGGTGTGCATTCGGAGTCAGAGTTTCGGCTGGCTTAGAAATGCGCGCGCGCCCTTCTCCCATTCTCCGGTTTTGGCATCTAATGAGTTCTGCTTACCTTTGTTATTCTGACGATCTTATTTAAGTACATTTATTGTCGATCTTGGCCTCCGCCAGCCTGTCTGTGACCTGTGTTAGTTTATTTTTTTGTTTGATAATAAATCTTTGCTGTTGGCCTGCTATATTTTGTGTTCCGTCTGTTGTGTCCATGAGGCTAAAACAAGGCGCGCATCTCAGCCTCTCCTTGTTTGCGTCCGCGCCTTCCGTGTGCTCGCGCCGGGAATTCTGCCGTTTTTGCTGCCGATTAAAGAAAATAAAATGGTCCTCTCCCGGGCCGACTGGACTTCTGGTGTCTGCGCTTGTTTATTTATTAGCCAACCCAATATACACTCCCTGGCCACCGGCCCCGCCAACTCAATATACACTCTCCCTGGCTATTCCACCAACCCCAATGTACACCCTCCCTTTCCATCCCCGTTAACCCAATGTGCACTCTCCCTGGCTATCCCCGCCAATCCAATGTACACTCTCTATGGCCAACCCCGCCAACCCAATGTACAGTCTCCCTTGCCATCCCGCCAACCCAATGTACAGTCTCCCTTGCCATATCCGCGAACCCAATGTACAGTCTCCCTGGCCATCCTCGCCAGCCCAATATACACTCCCTGGAAACCGGCCCCGCCAACCCTAATGTACACTCTCTTTTACCACCCCGTACCTAATGTACACTCTTCCTGGCTATCCTCATCAACCCCCATGTACACTCTCCATGGCCAACCCCAAGTACATCTTCACCACCCCCATAAACCAGATTGTACACTCTCCATCACTACCCCCATAAACCCAATTTACTCTCCCTGGTCATCCCCGCCAACCCCAATTTACTTGCTACTTCGGCATTCGCTCCGAAAGTCTCAATTCCCCAGCTCAAATTGCAACGGACCCCCGCAGCTCCCCAGCCAGCATGGACAGCCTCAGCTCCAGCGGTGTCGGCGGTGGCGGCGGGTCGGACTCCGATAAGCGCCAAATCCTTGAACAGCTTCAGCAGCAGACGGCGCTGAACCTCATCCAGTCGCTGGTGAACACCTCCACGGAGAAGTGCTTCGAGAAGTGCGTGCCCAGCCCCGGCGGGGAGCTGGCCACCTCCGAGCAGAAGTGCGTGAGCATGTGCCTGGACAGGTACGTGGAGACCTGGAACATCGTCAGCAAAGTGTACGGCAGCCGCATCGCCAGGGAGAGCGGCGGCGGCGGCGGCGGCAGCAGCGGCATCTCCTTCCAGTGAAGGCACAGCAGTGCTTGCTGATGCTGGCTTCAGCACTATTCAACACCTGTCTGTAGCTGCAGTCCTGTTTGTTGCACTTTTAGCTAGCTAAATTATGATTTTTACACTAATCCAATCAGTCTATTTTCGCATACCTGAAGATTGAGCGCTTCAGCGTGTAAAATATTAATAAATTTGATGCAGTCCAGGCTGTCCTGCGAAGCGAATTAAAAAAATCATGGCGCATTTGTTTCAAATCTTTTCTCTTTATTAACTTCTGACTCGATTTAAGCCTTGGACAGCTGAACGCTGGCTACACTCGCTTAGAGCTGGAGGCCGGTAGGGAACTTGTCGCCAGTGCATTTAGCATGCTCTCGAGAAATTGGATTCTTCTTGCAAAACAAATCGATGACGCAGTGAACAAGTCATAATAAAGGATTATGGCAGATGCATGAGCATTCCATCTGCTTCCGATGACAAATCTAATCTAATGGTATCATTTGCCGGGCTACCCCAATGTAGCTTTTCCAAGGCAATGGTTGCTTGAACTGGCTTCCGACTGTAGCGGAAAACAGTTGAATGGATTCGGTGCCTGCCTATTCTGCTTGGCTGGGGCGAAGCTAGCTGATAAATATCGATTGTCGTTCTTGCTCTGCTCATAGTCAATTGTATTGTCAGCTTCCCGAGCTGCAGCTCAGTGGCGCGGAATAAAAATTGCTGCGATTCTGTTTAAGCTGAGGCAGAAATATTGCACTCTGGGCCGCGAATACCTGATACCACCGTAGCAGTAGCAGCTGCCTGAATTTTTTGTATTACAGCTCAGTGACTCGGAGTAATGTAAATAGCCGCGACTCTGTTTAAGCCAGAGCTGCGCGTTGCTTTGCTGCTCTGCATCAAGTCTCCGGGAGCTTGGCACTAAATCCCACGGGTCCTAACTGGTCTCAAGCCAAAGCTGCCAGAATGCTGCACGCCCTGCTTCTTCTTCTTCTTCTTCTTCGGGTCACGGACATTGTAGCTAGACGTAGCTAATGGGACCGGGTGCGTAGCACCATGCAGCCGGGGCGCTGACTCTGCGCGGGTGGGCACTGGCGGTAGACGGCGGAATCCAATTTGCGGCCTGCGGCGGGTGGCCAGAGAGCGTGGGGACCCGAGTCCCGGTGCGCAGGGCTCCTCCGCAGACCGACTTACGCTGTAAAAACCGCCATCCACCGCCAACCCAACAGTGGGGGACAGCTCCCCCAGGCTGCATACCCGGGGTGAGACCAATTCGTCACCCCGTCGATGGCAGGGACGCACGGAGCTCCTGGCCACATTGTCGGGGTGTCCAGGTGCGCGACGTGGACGCTGGTCTCATGCCACCCGCACGCCCTGCTGCTGCTGCTGCTGTGGGCGGCGCCTCCGCAGCTGCTGTCCGAGTCCTGCAGCTCCCCCAGAGCCGCTTTCCACCCAACCACTGGGCTGGACTGCGTGAGCTCCGACTTCTCGGACACTGTCCGGTCTGTGCTCACCGCTCGAGTGCAGCCACGCCTGCGCCTTGACTGCGGATGCGGGTCTATTTGGCTATGACTATTTGAATTTCTCTATTTGATTTGCCATGATTCTCATTTTGATGCCATGATTCTCATTTTGATGCCATAATTCTCATTTTGATACCATGATTCTCATTTTGATGCAGCTGACTTCTTCCCCACCGCCGGTGAGGAGGACCGCGCTGCAGGCGAGACCGACGGGTCCCCCTGAGCGACATCACTTCAACGGAAGTCATTGGTCGCCAGGGGCTAGCGAAATGGGCGGTCTCCTCCGCCTCCTCGCTACATCCGCCGGACGCCCCCTGCAGCTAAGTCAAGTCTCATTTTGATGCCATGATTCTCATTATGATGCAATGATTCTCATTTTGGAGCCATGATTCTCATTTTGATGCCATGATTCTCATTTTGATGCCATGGTTCTCATTTTGATGCCATGATTCTCATTATGATGCCATGATTCTCATTATGATGCAATGATTCTCATTATGATGCAATGATTCTCATTTTGATGCCATGACTCTCATTTTGATGCCATGATTCTCATTTTGATGCCATGATTCTCATTTTGATGCCATGACTCTCATTTTGATGCCATGATTCTCATTATGATGCAATGATTCTCATTTTGATGCCATGACTCTCATTTTGATGCAATGACTCTCATTTTGATGCAATGATTCTCATATTGATGCCATGACTCTCATTTTGATGCCATGACTCTCATTTTGATGCAATGACTCTCATTTTGATGCAATGATTCTCATATTGATGCCATGATTCTCATTTTGATGCCATGGTTCTCATTTTGATGCCATGACTCTACATAAACATCCACTGAGAGCATCTAAACTGCATTACTATTTTATAAGTAGACGAATAATATTCTGTCGGCTGCTGAACTAAAGAAGCCAGCCCGATTTGCTCAAGAATGAAGCTAAGCCTCCGATATTTGCCACACCCCTTCCACTTGAGTTCCTCTGTATCTTTTAGTATCATCTTAATCTTCGAATTCCTCTCCCATGTCTTCTAGACGACCAAAGGCAGTTGCCATGGAAGCGCAGTGTCGAACAGCGGCTGGCTTTGACGACAGGATATGCATTAGCAAAGCTAGTTGACAGTGCGTCCTTCAAGCACCTTTTCGACTTTTGTCAGCTCCTTCGTGCAAAAGTTCTTCGAACGGCGAAAATTGCTGTCGGAATGTTCCTCGATGAAGTCACTGCGCACAAAGTGCAGGGAGGACATTCTCGAGTGCTTGGAAGGAAGGAACTATGTCCTTTCTTGAGTTGGCTTTCACCCACAAAGCTTCAAGAGCTCCATCTTTCGGAAAAGAATGAAATGTCAAAGAAATAAGAGTGAGATAAGAAGAAGGGGCATGCTAGGGTTGAGTTGAGTAAGTTGAGTCACACGAAGCCCAGGCTGTACACTGAAATCCCTAGAAGCCTTGCATGCGCAATCCAAGGATCTCTACAATTAGCAATCTGGAGCGGAAGCGAGTTTTACCTCATGTCATGAGGCCACGCCAATTGTAAACATAAGGAGCCAGCACAGAATGTCTATGGCTCTGTCTATGCTAGTCTGGCCCATGGATGAATAATATAACTGGATCGCCAGAAGCTCGATTTTTTTGGTTCTAGCCATAGACAAGCACCATCATCACAAGAAGCTCAGAATGCCGTACTTTCACACATAGACAAATAGCCGCTGCAGAAGCTGCAAACCTTTATTTATAAGTATACTTAGTAGGATAAGTGAAAATGTGTGAAAGTACGGCATTCTGAGCTTCTTGTGATGCTGGTGCTTGTCTATGGCTAGGACAAAAAAATCGAGCTTCTGGCGATCCAGTTATATTATTCATCCATGGTCTCGCCTCATGAGGTAACTCGCTTCCACTCCAGGCTGCTACTTATAGAACTCCTTGGCGCAATCGCTTCCCTTACTTTTTAACCACAGACAATGAAATTCTTATGGTCTCTGCTTTTAACTCAGACTTGGTTCCGAAGCGCAAAAAATAAAGCTGAAGCACTGAGCTAACGAGCTTGTGCTTCGTCTATCCCCCTACTCATAGGGCCGTATGCAGAAAGCCAAGTCCAGACTAGCTAGTCCGGACTTGTGTAGTTCAGTCTATAGTCTATGGTCTAGCTAGCCTAGTTCTGCTATAGTAGACTGGTCTAACTTTGCGTTTCTGCATACCAAATCCAAGTCCAGACTAGCTTTTCAAGACCGGACTACCCTAGACAGAGCTTTCTGCATACGGCCCATAGAGATCTAGAACTAGAACTAGCCACAGAACTTCTAGCACCAGTTCCACGTCGGTGACATTAATACTGGAGTACTTCAATAGGGAAACAGCTCTGAGTTTCCTATCGCTCTCAGATTACTGACGAATAGAGATGATGTAGCTGCCGCAGCTGAGCTGACTGAACATATTTAGTCGGCTAAATCTGACATGGCCCGGCAGGTGTGTCCGCATGGCATTCGGAAAAGTGCATTTTACCTGTCCTTAGTATGAGTAAAGTCAAAGACAAAGAGCTAAGAAAAAGCAGGGAACTTGAAATCATGAAAAATGCATGCGACTCACCGCCTCAGCTCTGCCTTTGTGTGCACACACAGCTTTAGACTCAGAATTACGATGACTAACTGGAAATTCAACGCACATTTGTACCCGTATGTTTTTGTATGATAAAAGACAATGTATAATAGTATGTGATTTTCATCCCTATATTCTCTCTCATCTCTTCCCCATTTTTTCTCACTTGCTCGCTCATACTAGGGTCCGGGTCCGAGCATCTTCACTCAAGAATTGGTATTCCAGCTGGTAGATCTAGATTTCCTTGCCCTTAACCCACCCACATAGAGACCAAAAGGTCCCTAGATGGAGCAGTCTCAAAATAGAGAGTGAGGGAGAGAGGACCTCTGGGTTTCGCGCCAAAGGAGAAAATGTGGACCCACTCATTCGCTTTGGGCCTTGGCCTTCTGTCGTACGCTAAATAAACATTTTCCTTTTCTGTTTCCTGTCTAGACCTTCTTCTACTATTCAGGTGTCAATGAGTCATCCCATGCAAAGCAGAAGGACCAATTTCAAGCCCTCTCCCCTTATCTTCTGTGCTTTCTGCCCTACACCCTACATGTAAAAGAGGAATTGAAAAGTGTGGGGTTGGAGTCACGCGCACATGCAAACTTGGTCAACAGGCGGAACACAAACCCCAAGCCCCCTGAGAAGAGGGGGTCCGCCTTCACTTCCAGTTAGATTAGAATTCTAGAATCTTTTGAGTCTGACTCACACATTGGGCAGGAAATTTAGAGCAAACACAGCAGTCTTGCAGGCAAGCGCTTTCACAATCCAGAATGAAGCCTTGGACCTGTACAGAAAACTATAAGCCTCTCTCTCCCTCTCTCTCCCTCTCTCTCCCTCTCCCTCTCGGCCAATCTGGATTGCCCACATATGCCCCGGAGTCCAGCAACCCCTGTGCATGCACAAGCGGCCTTTCTATACACTATATCAGCACACGCGCTGCTCGGCAGTCGTGGTCGTCTCTCCCTCACCATGGCTTTTAGACGGCTGAAATTCTTTAAATTCTATACGAACGGTTCTGTTTTGGTGAGTTTAAACGCACAGCTTGTTATTGTTGATGCTTCGGCATTGACAGCAACTAGCGGAGTAAGTTAAAAACTTAATTTGAACCGGTATGTACTATGTATTATTTTAATGTAATGCCATTAGTTTCATAGATTTTATGGATT